>SNQN01003088.1:43199-55039 GCA_008642245.1 Bassia scoparia
AGTTTCGCAAATTCCCAGCTTCGCTCTTCGCAGTTTTTCAGATCTTCATCAACACTTTGTTGACTTCGCACCTCAGGTACTGTTCGCAACTTTTCTTTATTCGCACTTATTCATTATTCTTTTTTAGCAAAGTAATAATGAGCGACACAAGTTCTACGGACTTTTCGCCCAATAAGAACAGAGTTGGGGGCTTGGAAGAGCCTAGTCCAACTTCGCATGGCTCAAATTTAACTGCTTACTCCTCTACCCTTGGTTTTTTACACTCGCATTCTGTAGCTCCTCGTCCCATCCTTGACACTCTGTCTGTTCATGTCAGGATGCCTCGCATTAAGACCACTGCTCAGAGGAAGCCTGAAAACTAGATATGGGAAGAGAAGCTAGAATCGAGTACTTCTAGCCGTTTGCCCGTGCGAGTGGAGGACTGGAGCTCTGACTCCGAGGACCTTAGCGCTCGCATAGATGCTGCGATGCTTGAGGGCAACGACGAGGAAGTTGACTTGAACGCTGCTAAGGTCAAAGGCGAGGAGGCAGAATTTGAGAAGGTTCCCTTTGATTAGATAGCCAAAAATAAGCCTCCTATGGAGGAGTCATCTGAGGATGATGACAAGGACATGGACAGTCCTCCTGCAACCAAGGTACGAAAAGCTTGGAGGGTCATACTTTTGTAGCTCCTGCATATTTATGCACCTCACATTGGCTTCGTCTCGCCTGAAGTCAAAAAGAGGTTTGTGATCCCTGCTGAGGGAATTGCAATCACCCAAACCATAGAGAACACCTTCGCAGTGTACAAAGCGGTGGTGGACTTGGGTCTTCGCTTTCCTTTAACCCCTTCATAATAAACTTGATGAAGGCCTATGGCATAGGCTTCGCACAATTGACACCGCAATCTTGGTGTCACATTCTTGGATACATGGCCACCTGTAAGGTGAAAGGTTGGCAATGCAAAACCGAGATCTTCCTTCGCATGCATCTGATCTCTAAGAACAGCAGATGCCAAGCTGGTTGGTTCCAGCTTTCGCAGAAGGAAAAGTACATGACCTCGCTAGACAAGGCAAATAAAGTGTACAATTGGAAGAATGACTTTTTCCTTGTGCACACCCCAGTCACACCCCTCGCGAAGATCCTCTCCTACTGGACATCGCATCAGAATACATACAAGGAGAGCGAGTTGGGTGCGAGGACCCTGACGTTGTACAGCAGTTAGAGTACTTCGAGACTACGGAGTACACATATAGGGCCCTAGATCGCAAGACCAAGGTTCCCAAAAACTGGCTCCCAACACTTGAGTGCTTCTGCAATCAGGACTTTATGTGAGCCTTTGGCCTTGAAGGTGGTCGCAGAATAGAGCGAGAGCTGAGAGGTAGACTTTCAACTTCCTTAATATTGTTTTTGTTTGAACTTTATCTAACCAAGTTTTCCTTCTCGCAGATTCTGCTTGTGCCAGGCTCCCAAGCCACTTGAGTGGAGCTATGTCGAGTGAAGATTTTCAGTCCTTCGCAGCCGTATGGAGGCTAAAAACTCTTGGCGAGAAGAACGCCATCCATCGGGTAAGTTCCTTCCCTCGCATATTGCTTCCTACCCTTCACATGAAAAGCTTTCTCAAACGCGAAGGAAATTGCTCGCATCTCGCATGAACATTTGCTCAATTGCGTGGTGCGAGTCAGTTTATTTATTTTGTCTGCGATGATTCTTACTTAGAATTTTTCATTTTGCAGAAGCAAGAGAAGCCTTCCGACATCCTCAAAATTGCAAGGGCTTCTACTTCGAAGAAGGACAAGCCTTCTAAATCTGCTCCCAAGGCAGATGACAAGAAGTCTTCTCCTTACCATGTGGAGAAGAGGGCACACACATCGTAGGGTGAGGAGAAAGAGACAATAAAACACTCCTTGCACAACGAGGAGAAAAGGAAATCCAAACACTCCTCGTGCAGCGGGGAGAAGAAATCAGAGAATAAAACCCTCTCTCGTTCGGAGGGAAAAACAACCACCCCCAGAGAACCTGCGAAGCCTGGGGTGAAAATAAGCGAGCCCGCTGAGGGCCAAAAGAGGACTGCCGAGGTAATCGGCAAAGGCAAGAAGGTCGCAGTGGCTGTTGACAAGCCCAAGCGCCCAAAGCCAACTCCTCCTACACCAAAGGGGGACACCTCGCAGTCCGCTCAGGTGGGCGAGAGGAGACCTCCTTCGCCTTCCCTATTTGAGCCAGAGGCGAAGAGACAACAAACAACAGGTACTCCTAGCTTTCCTCGCAGCTCAATTTTGGGTCCAAATGCTCATCCCACTGAGGTCCGCATCTTCAACAAGTATGGATTAGATCCTGCTTTGTTTAGGCCGCGAACCCCTAGTGGGTCGCAGTCCTTAGAGGTGACGTATGAAAGGAGATAAAAGACCTCGCATAATTCTCCTCTTTCATGGCCTTTCCATCCAGATCCTCATGGTTGGTCTGACTCAGATACCATTCCATATGTGCCAGGTGCTGCGGATGATGGGTCCCCTAGCTGCGAGGCGACCTTCGTCGACTTGACTGCGACCGGCGAGATCGCCAAGGTCGCCCAAGACAAACCTCCTTCTCCAGTTTACACCAACGAAGAGTTGGAGGAGCTTCGCAAGCGGGCTAAAGCCCTTAAATTTTCCCTCCAGAATTCACCTATGTGGAGGGCCTCGACCAAGTCAACTTTTATGAGCTGTTGGCCATCCCAACAGTCAAGCCCCCACTAATTTCCTCTCCTTTGGAGAGGCCAGAGCCATAGAGTCACCCGTCTCTTCAGGTTGATGATATCTTTATCCAAGGCTTGGACAAGTTTGTCGCAAAGAAGCACCTTTTGCTTGTCTCTGCCCTTTCTGCTGACGAGCAGGAGGATGATAGGTGGTTGGAGGTGGATGAGGTCGACCACTATTCTTCTCCCAAGTTTAATGTAGAAAAGAAGAAGAAGATAGTGGGCGACATGGTCCGCTGCGTGAGCAAGGAGTACAAGGACAACCTCTCTGGCTACGCGGCTGGGTCTTGTGGARGAACAATGAGTGGGCTCGCCGATGTAAGTTCTTTTCTTTCATTTTATTTTTATCTAAGTATGCTCTCTCGTACCTTTTCCATTTTAACTCTGACATCGCTTTGCTACCTTTTCTTCAAGTGATGGTGCGYCTGGATGGCGTCGCAAAGGCTATGCGAAAGGCTAACCGCGAGGCCAAACATAAGGAGTTGTTGTACCAAGAGTCCCTAGAGTACCTCGCGCAACAGACTCTCACCATTAAGGTGGATGATGCTGAGGCTACTTACACTCTTGGCCACAGCCTGAATGCGATCAAGGAGGCCTATCGCAAGTCGCTGGAGGGCTACCACTCCCTTCTCCAGAAGCACAACCTCCTTGCCAAGCATGTGGCCGAATCTGCTGAGAAGGAGGAAGAGCAAGTCAACAAGGCAGTCACTGAAAAGACTAAGATTAAGGTTGCTGCGAAGCTTGATGATGCTATGCCCAACATTGAAGAGGAGACGAAGGCAAAGGCTGAAGAAAAAGTTCAAGATGAGTTGGCCAACCTTCGCTTCATTGTTGAGGAGCAAGAAAAGGAGCTCGCAGAGCTGAAGAAGAACCAAAAAATTAAGTTCACCGAGGCTAAGAACTCAGGCATTGAGGAGATGCGAGCTTTGATGGAGCAATCCTGGCACCTCTTCACTGCAAAGAGTAGTTATGCTTTTCGCTGCTTCGAGGAGAGGTTGGATTACATTGAGACTGTCAGCCTCATCCAAAAGATGCTGGACACTAAGGAAGAGCCAAGGCCTCCAATTCCAGAGAAGAACTTCAAATACGTCTATGTCGACACTGAGCACTCGACTGATTCGGCGTTCTCCTCTGATTCTTCTTCTTRAYACGGCAAAGAAGGCAGCAGCGGCYAAGAGGAGAATGATAACAAAGATGGCGAAGACAATGTTGATGCAGCCAAGGATGGCGAAGAGRGAGACCAAGACYAGCTCATCYACATTGAGAACGTCAATGATGATGRGAACGCCGATGTTCGCATTCGTTGAAGATCTCTTCTTCGCACTTTAACCTCTYTCTTAGCTTAGCTTAGCGATTGCCCTTGTTGTATACCCAATTTGTATAAGTACCAGGCCTCGCACAACAATTATTTTTTGATAAGAAAGCTTTGTAATATTACTTTCAAATCTAATTGAAGTTTTCTTGRCATCCATCATATGCTTCAAGTCCATTATCTCGCWTTTTAACTTCGCTTTTATTTTTTGCATTCGGACTTCYCACTTTTTGTTACTTAGGTACACTTGCCCRTGTAGTCCATGGGTSCTTCCTTGGTCGCATGGGCTACACTATTAGCCAGARTTAGTTTATATGTACGATCAGACTTTCCTTTAGGCAYCAAGGACTTTTACTTGTGCGAAATGTCCAAYWTTATAGATTCTAAGAATTGATTGACTTGGGACCTAGCAGTGGTGTCAAGTKAARCAATCATACTGATTGCCCTTAAACTTGGAGATTGAGTCAAGGAAGTCGCAAATTATCTTCATATGATGCGATGTGCGAACCGTACTTGATCATTCTTAAAAATCAGTGAGCTCACGCCTCTAAGCTTTCCCTGGTTTTTAGATCTAGGCGAGCCAATTTCGAATGTTTTTACAAAAGGGTGAGCTCGCACGTCGCAGTTTGTTCTTATTTACAAATGTGTGCGAACCAATTTTGAACGTTTTTACAAAACGGTGAGCTCGCACGTCGTAGCTTGCCCTGGTTTTCAGTTCTATGCGAGCCAATTTTGAACGTTTTTACAAAACAGTGAGCTCGCACCTCGCAGCTAATACTTCAGGCAATAGGCAAGAAAATAGGCGAGGCGATGAGTACTTTTCCCAAGCCTGCTTGGTAGGTCGAGACATTATACTTGTATTATTTCTTTATGCATTTTGGGTCGCTTGCCCTCGTACATGGCATGGTGCGAGTCTATCTCCGTTGATTTTACAAAACGGTGAGCTCGCACCTCGCACATTTTAATTTTCAATTTGAGTTGATTTTTGTAGATTTTATAAAACGGTGAACTCGCACGTCGCACATTTTGACTTTTGATGCAAGTCAGTTGTTGTTGATTTTACAAAATGGTGAGCTCGCATCTCGCCAGTTATACGGGTCGCTTACCCTTTGTACATTATTCAGAACTACTAGTTCTTCGCGTGTTATCTAGGAACATTTTGCCCTTCGCGTATCCAGGGATGTTTTCCCTTTTGATTTAGTCAGGGACGTTTGCCCTAGTTTGATAATTTGGCCAAGTTCGATAACTTCTAAGCACATAACTTGTTAAAAGTTTAATCAAGTTTTTAGATTAATTTTAACAAACAAATTATCGATTTAATCTCGTTTTGAGATTGGTCATGAGTGTGAGTTATTCGCTTGAATTTCACTCTAAGTCTAAGGAGGGGAGTTGCCCATGTAAAACAACAAGAATTTGAAGTTCAAAGTATTGAAAGCTTTCATTCAATTTTGATGCTTCAAAATTTACAAGTTTTGAGCGCCTTCAGGTCGACTCAAACTTGACAATGCGAGTGCACGCTTGGCAACTCGACTTAAGATGAGCGCCTTCAGGTGGACTCATAAATGTTTGCTTAAACATAGAATTTCCATAAGTTGTCGGCGTTCCATGGATGAGTGAGCCGTTTCCCTTGGCCATCTTCCAACTTAAATGTGCCATCCTTTAACACTTCACAAATCTTGTATGGGCCTTCCCAATTTGGAGTCAACTTGCCATCCTCCCTCGCCCTTCCTGTGGATTCCATTTTCCTCAACACTAGGTCTCCCAGTTGGAGAGGCCTATGGTTGACGCTTTTGTTGTTTTCCCGGGACATTCTTAACTTGTAGATTTGTTGGCGAAGGAGAGTGTTGCCCCGAATTTCGGGTACGAGATCAAGATTACATTTCATGGCTTCCCAATTTCCTTCTTCGGTGTACATCATGACCCGTAGAGTTGGCTCATACATTTCGATCGGCAATACGGCGTCCGAGCCAAAAACAAGGATGAATGGTGTCTCACTTGTCGAGTTCTTCATCGTCGTTCGGATTAACCATAACACATTATACAACTCATCCACCCAAAGACCCTTTGCATGGTCCAACTTCTTCTTTAATCCATTGCTTATAATTTTGTTGAAGGACTCAACCTGTCCATTAGCTTGGGGATGTGTTACGTAAGCAAAGTGAGCGGTAATTCCTTGGTCCGATAGCCAGTTGGTGAGGGTATTTGAGTCAAATTGAGGGCCATTGTCGAAGACGATGGACTCAGGCACACTATAGCGAGTTATGATATTCCTAGTCAAGAACCCTTGGACATCAGACACTTTGATGTTTCTCATTGGCTCGGCTTCTACCCATTTGGTGAAGTAGTCTACTGCCACAAAAAGGAATTTCTTTTGCCCTGGAGCTTGAGAAAAAGGTCTAAGAATGTCTACACCCTACTTAGCAAATGGTAAGGGTGATAGCACGGGAGACAATTGATTAGCTGGCCGTTGATGAATGTTGGCATGGATTTGGCACTTTTGACACTTCTTGACTAGGTTAGRAGCGTCTTCTCTCAAGGTTGGCCAGTAGTAGCCTGTTCGAAGGGTCTTTTCAYCTAAAGACCTTGCRCCAATGTGTGATCCGCACTGTCCTTGAGAATATCATCCAACASTTCRGCCCCTTTCTCAGGAGTYATGCATTTTAGTAAGGGGTGTGAGAAAGACTTCTTGTAGAMTTGGCCATTCCAATACACAAACCATGTATCTCGCCGCTTCACYTACTTAGCTTTTTTGGGATCAAGAGGTAGAATTCCGGTTTGTTTGAACTCAATGATTMCATCCATCCAAGTGCTTCCCCTATTGATGTAGTGGACCTCGTCTAGCTCATCTATACTTCGTTTATTTTTGACTTCCCAAAAGACTAACCTTGGGGAGTCACCAATAACTGAGCTAGCCAACTTGGACAATGCATCCGCTTGATTMTTTTCTGACCTAGGCACTTGCACTAGGCGAAAACGCTCAAGCCCTTTGACCTCCTTCTTGACCATGTCTAAGTACTTAATCATGTTGTTTTCTCTAGCCTCATATTCTCCAATTGACTTGGCTCACCACTAGTTGAGAATCTGACATATCATCTATCTTTCTTGCCACAYCCGCTCTGCACATTCTAATTCCCGCCACAAGAGCTTCATACTCTGCCTCGTTGTTAGATGTCTGGAATTTGAATCYCATGTCATATTCGAAAGTATCTTCTTTTGGAGATTTGAACAAGATCCCTGCCTCACAGCCATTTTCGGTGGATGATCCATCCAAAAYCAATGTCCAAACGTCGCTTGACGTTTCGGCTGGGGGGTGGCCTGGTCATTTCAACAATAAAATCCGCTAGGTTTTGCCCCTTTATTGCCTTCCTTGGTTCGAACTCAAGGTTGAACCCATTCAATGCTATTGCCCATTTAATCATTCTCCCTGAAGACTCCAGCTTGGTCAATGGTTGTTTGATTGGTTGATCGGTYTAGACAACAATCTTGTGTGCGGCAAATTKAGGACGGAGTTTCTTGCTAGCCATCATGAGTGCTAAACCAAAATTTTCAYACGTGGCGTAACGCATTTCAGCTCCTTGAAGTATATGGRTTACAAYGTAAARCGATAATTGAGCTCCGTCTCTCTCAGCCACCAACACGGCCGACAAGYCATGTTTTGAAACTSAGAGATACATGTACAAAGTCTCTCCTTCCATGGGGCTTACCAACCTTGGAAGAGAGTGCAAGTGTTCTTTCAACTTGACAAAGGCCGCTTCAGCTTCTTCACTCAATTCAAACTTGGCACTCTTCTTGATTGCCATGAAGAAATATTGACACTTATCTTCAGACTTGGAGAGAAATCTTCCGAGTGCTACTAGACAACCCGTCAATCTTTGTACTTCCTTCACATTTCGGGAAGATTGCATGTCCAGGACAGCTTTTACTTTTTCGGGGTTGGCCTCGATACCTCTTTCATCAACTAAGAACCCCAAGAACTTACCAGAAGTAACCCCGAACACACACTTCTTCAGATTCAGTTTTATGCCAAAGTGACGCAGGGTGTCAAAAGTTTCTCGTAAATTCCTGGCATGATTTTCCTTCTTCTTGCTTTTGATGATCATGTCATCAATGTAGGCTTTTACATTCRTTCCAAGCTGCTTAGCAAAGATGGTGTTTACACATCTTTGGAAGGTAGCAGGGGCGTTTCTTAAGCCGAATTGCATTACCTTGTAACAATACAACCAATTGTCAATGACAAAGGCTGTCTTGTCCTACTCTTCCTCCTTGAGAGGGATTTGATGAAACCCTGAATAAGCGTCTACGAAGCTCGTAGCCTCGTGCCTGGCTATAAAATCTACTAGCTTATCAATTTTTGGAAGTGGAAAGCTATCTTTTTGACAAGCCTTGTTCAGATCTGTGTAGTCCACACACATTCTCCATGTCCCATTTGGCTTGGGGACTAACACAACATTGGCCACCCACTCTAGATATTGTCAAGGACGAATGAACCCGACGCCTAATAATTTTTTCACTTCCATGTCCCTTGTATTCTCTTAGCAAGTCATCGACCTCTTGCCCCAGTTTATCACTCATAGCGTCACCTACCTTAACTGTCCTTCCTGGCAAGGTGGGATCTATGGAGAAGTCCTCTTGCTGACCCCCTGGCTCTGGACGAGATATGGATGCGAACAAACCATGTGTAGCCATCATTTCTTTGTGGGTGCCGTGAACCATCAACACCTCGCCTGACTTTCTTTTCTTGTTCGCCCCTCGTTTCAAAGTCTCGAGCACATCATTTTCCTTGCCCCTAGCAAGTGGCTTGACGGTGGTCAGATAGCACTCTCGAGCGACTTGCTGATTTCCATAGATTGTGCCAACCTTACCCTCATCACTTATGAATTTCATCAGCATCAAATGAGTGACCACGACAGACTTGGTGGCGTTGAGTGTTGGGCGGCCAATGATAGCGTTGTAGGCTGTCATGTTTTTGACCACTAGGAACTTTACTCTCAAGTGCCTACAGACATTTTCCCTTCCTAGACGTAGGGTGAGAGTGACCACTCCTACTGGCTGAATGATGCCACCGCCAAAACCAATAATGGGGTCATGGCATGGCACCAAGTCATCATCGTTGTACTTCAATTTCTAAAGACACTCAAAGCTAATGATATCGGACACTGTAGGACGTGGGCCGTACCCCCGCGTATAGCGGACGTGCGGCTTGGTACTACATCAGTGCTTTGCGTGGGCTTGAGCCACGGAACCCGCACGTGAGTGCGTTGGGGTAGTGTTGTCGAGTAAGGGGAGTCGCCACCGTGCCTATAAAGGTTATTCACGGACGCCCGAAACGTTGGTGCAAAAATTAATGGCCCACGTCCGATCCAGTAATCAGTCGTGGTTCGGGAACATGGGTAGTGTTGTCGAGTAAGGGGAGTCGCCCCGTGCCTCTACTTCGGCTCATTGCAATTCCATTCATCACGGTTATTGAATGCACATAACTTACATTGCACCTTAGAAGCGTACTAACCCTAAAGATTACTCTACGAGAGTGGGTTTCTATTATACACAAAAGACTACTTAACATAGAAACTGTGACACTTTGCGTTAATCAAATTAAAACGGTGCCTAAAAACCGGTTTTCCATAATTAAATCTGATTTTAACAGTGATTCACATAATTTCCGGTCTTAATTAGCAAAATATATTACAGTGATGTACAACCATGACAATGTGAAATATACGAAATTCAAAACATATGACAAACTAATCTTACCCTGATCTGCAAACAAAACAAATGTTAGTTCGTAATAAAAACGTGCAAAATGAACCTTCCGCCGTGGATCACTATACAAGGACAAGAAATCGTTAGTATGACATGAATAATAATAATGACAATGAATATAAAAAGAACGAAACGACGAAAAACGTTAACTACTCCTACATATTTACTGGAAAATTAAGTAGTGAGTTTCTACATTTTTGTTAATTAGATTGAAACTCGTAATATTATTAATAGATTGAGGAAATGAGAAATGAGTGTGTTTAGTCGCGAGTAATCTCAGAAGTAAACCTTGTTATGCGCTCGTTGGATCGAAACAAAATTGATGCTAGAACTCAAGAGTGTATGTGTTTAGAGTGTATGAGAGTGTGAGAGTGTGAATACGCAAGTTAGGGACGTGTTAAGTTGAATAGACGTGTGGTGTGTTCTCGAAATGGCAAAGGCACGTATTTAATGTGGCATGAGGAGGAGAAATCGAGCGTGATATACGCAGAGGACCTGCGATATACGCTCAAAGGAGCGTATATACGCAGAGGCGTGCGTATATACGCTCAAAGGAGCGTATATACGCAGGGGACCTGCGTATATACGCTGCCTAGACGTAATACGCAGGCTCTGCGTATATACCTCGATTATTCTACGCGTATTTTGCGATTTCATCCGATCTTATTTCGTGATTTGCCTTGATTATACTTATGTTGACGCACCTAGACACCCTTCGCCCCAAGCAAGGAGTTCTAGAGTGTTCTAGAAGGTTCCACGTATTTCCGGGGTATTTTTTTTGTGTATTTTTTATTTTTTTTGTATTTTCTGCGTATATAAAAACTTTAAAAATCATAGAAAAATATAGAAAAATCGAAAATAATCTAGAAAACTATTGGTGACTCCAGAAAAATGGAAGAGTGTGATTGAAAATTAGAATCAAGAGAATCACCAGTATACAGTATCTTAAAAAAGAACCTAAAAATAGAAAAGAAAACCTAAAAATAGAAAACAATTAAAATAAATAAAAGAAAATATTTTTGCCCCCTTCATTTGTCCTTTGCTCAATAGTTCTGAGTATGACCTCACGTATTTCCAACTTTTGTGAGTTCAAAGCATCTTTTCTAAGTCGAAACAATCGCGAGACGCGGTATGTTTCATCACTGATTACTCTTTTGGGGAGACACTTTTAGGTGTCTACAGACACGCTTATCCGCCACCTTCATTTCGACCACGAGAGGGTCATCACGGGGGGTGCTTACCTCCCCACAATCCTTCTCACAAATGAGAATGTCTGGGAATTTCTCCTCGTGTTCTTTATCGAGGATCATTACTTGTTGAGGAGTCCTTACGTAGTCTAGTTGGCCCTTGGCCATTGAATCTCCTACGGAAAAGCCTCCAGAAATCGTGTGGATGATTCCAGAGTTAGAATGTTCCTCATTTGGGGCACCCTCAGCTGAAGGGGATTTCTTTAGAAATCTCTTGATCAAATGCTTCTTCACCTTGCCCTGGTGTGCTAGATGATCCATAGTTCATTGCAAGGTGTAGCAATCATTAGTGACATGTCCAGGCTCCTTGTGATACTTGRAGTACTTGGACTTGTCCCTCTTGTCCATTTCAATTTTTATTGGAGGACGATCTTCGATGTGGACATCTCGGTTCACTTCTTTGTAAACCTGGAAGAGGTCTTTGGTGTATTCAACTGTTGGTGTATAGCTTAACTTTCTCTTCTTCCTGGCTGATGCTTTCTGTGACGTTCCCTCTTCTTCTATATTCCAGGTGCCAGACCTTTTTTTTGTCATGACCACCACTTCGATGCGCCTGGTTGCTTTGATGTTTTGAGGAAGGAGGGGTCACTTTTTCCTTGGCCTTCTTAATTGTACAGACCTTTTCAGCATGGATCCATGCTTCAACCGCTCTCATCATTTCATTCAAGTCCCCTACCCTTTGTCTTACCATTTGGAACTTGAAGGGACTATCCTCGTCCAGCCCACGATTGAAATTGTCCAGGATCACTCGGTCTGGCAAGTCTGGGATTTGGAGAGTCTCATTGTTGAAGCGTTTAACATAGCTTCT
>SNQN01003089.1:1050-17959 GCA_008642245.1 Bassia scoparia
TATAGTCAAGCCTAGCTTTTTTTGAACAATTTACTACTCGGCACGCCTTGTCGACATCTTAGTTCTTATAACAAAAATGAAAACCTAAGCATAATTACCTGCTTCTTTTACTTCTAGTATATCTGTGCCGAACTATTTCAAAGTAATAGTTAAACTATGAAAGGAATTACAACCACGGATACAAAAAGGATGCCTAAATATGAAATAGATTTCTACCATAAATAGCTAGAAACACTTCTCCAAATAATACAGTAGAGCAAGAGATTAATTTAATCTCATTTGCTTTCTCAGCTTCTTCAGCTGCATTTTTTTCTGTACTTAATCAGTGAAGAGTGCTTCACAACAATGGTTCTCTCCACTCCTATTCAAGCTTCTGGACATTCTTACGCCAATTCCTTTTCTATCTCTCTTCCTCTGACATAAGCATGCGCGCAACCTTATTTGTTACTACAACGTTTTAGCTAGGCTAAATTTTGAAAGTAAACATATCAGAATTCAAGAAATGTGAGTAAGTTATCCTCAAATTTGACAACCAACACAGTGTGTCTAAAGCAAACATAAAAATAGCAGAAAAAAAAGTACATCTATGGTTTTTAGTTTTCCCTTGAAATGCTTTGTGTAGGATTCTATTTGCATATCCCTCCAAACAAAAGCATACCTCGCTGCCTATGCAAGATCATGGACAAACAACAAGAGATATAAACACCAAAATTCAGATTGTGAGATATCGACAATTCGACACGGTTAACATTTTGGCTAGAGATATTGCAAATAGGCTACTCATAGTTCTCATATGGTTAAGATGTTTCTCAACTTAAGGGCCAAAAGGACAGTCTATTATGAATCAGATACCAGACCATATATTTTACCCAATCGCCAACCTTTTGCAAGAATTTCTAAATAATGCACCATGCCACCATATTAACATTCATCAGACTGAATTTGGCCAAATCACCCCAAAAGCTAGATTTACAAGTAAGCAATACATACATAGAATTCCTGCATGAGTAACTATGTGACAGTATCAATAATTCAATTCAATACCAATTCTAACCTGTTGCCAACCCACCTTGGATTGAGTTTAGATTGATTGATATATCAATCCTACCTGTCACCAAAGACCCCTCCAAACAAGTATAAAAGTTCTTAAATCTTATTATCCCAGTGTAGTCATAGAAGTCTAGTACCCATATAGAGAGAAATTAATTACTACCTCAGTGATTTCTGGTAGCAATTAGACCTGACAATCAAGTAGTACTTACTATCACTAGTTTACTGCTAACTCATACGTATGCAAATTTGCAACCTTGCAAGAATAATGCAGGATGGACACATACCTAATAGCATAGAAAAAGGGAGAATAGTTTTTGAGTAAGAATATAATAGTGCAAACACTCCCACTCCGCCTCTCTCTCACACTCACAGAGTAAGGCTAAGCACGATGGACTTTACTTCTTCATTTGCCTAGTTGTGTCCATTTACAACAGGTAAAAGTCTATATAACATGGAAAGTGAACCATTATTCAGATTCAGAGTATATGTAAGCATATACTCCACTGGCTACAATGTGAGTACGAAATCCACAGACACTGAGTAATTACATTGATCAGAATAAAAGCACAACGTCTCTAAAGAGATCGCCTTGGTAAACTATGAGAAGGTGAATGCGCACAACCTACCCAGCTATGACGAATTCAATTGACCCTTAGCCCTATTTGTTTTGGAGGAAAATGTTATCTAGGAAAATGAGTTTATGAAAAACAATTTTCCATACAAACAAACAATTTTCCAATTTTCTCCGGAAAATGTTTTCCTCCAACACAAAACAAAACAAAGGGACCTTAATCAAACACATAAATTATATCAACCCACTTCATACTTGTGCTACACCATAAGAGAAGTTCAGTTCCTTAAGCAGTAATTTCCATTGCTCCGATTATAAGCACAAAAGCTTATGCATTCCAACAATCACAAACAGAAAATTCTCCGAGAAATCAATTTACACTGTAAAGTCATTCTACACGAATCTAACATAAGACAATTCAATCCATAAATTTTAATAACAGTTAAAAACTAGCAACATTATCTTATCCTGATAATGTTCACCAAATCATTCACAAAGCATTCCATACAAAAAATCAAAGCCAAAAATAAGTTTCACAAATTCCATCATTCTTCAAATATTGCAAAATTCAACATAAAACAGTCAAAATAAGTGGATAAAATCAAAACTTTAAGAGAGAAAAACATACCCTTTACGCATACGACCAAATTCACTGGGCTTGAAGTCCTCACGAGCTGTCCTTGAAGGCGAAGCATAAAGAGTTCACCTTTAAGCTGAAGAATCTCATCATTGATTTCAGCATAATTTAGTCGAATTTCCTCCAATTCTTTCTCTCTCTTGGCCATCATAACCACCGTAGATTCGGCTTCTGTGCTCGGAGTTTGCGGAGACGAAGAAGAAAGTTGAAGGAGGTGAGACGAACGCCATGAAAGGAGATTGTTGATGAATTTTGGTGGAAATTGAGAGTTGAGGAAGAGATGGATTGTAAAGTGAGTGACTCGCCAACATTTTGTCTGCTACAGTTGAGAGAGGAGTAGAAGTGAAGACCGAGCTTTAGAGAATAAAGATAAGGTTTTTCTGAGTATTGTTTGTTGTTTTCCTTCCTTTTGCTTTCTTCAATTTTCTTAACCTTTTTCATTTTTTTTGTTTTTTTTTATGAATACCCCGTGTTTTACGTTTCTACAAAATGGACTTAATCTTTTCGTCTACAAAATGCCCCCGAATTTTAAAACCCTTTCATAACATAACCGAAATAGTAAATTTAATCAAACGTGTTAATTATAATATTTAAAAAATAAAAACAAAATTAAAATTAATAAAAGAAAAGAAAAAAAACCAAAAAACCAACAACTCCCCTCCACCACCGAACCCACTGCACCACTCCTCTACAAACACCAACAACACTAGCCTGACCATCAATCACCGCGCTACAACCAACACCCTCCTTGCCAACACCAACACCAACACCAACACCATCAGCTTGGCCAATAACAAAAGCAACCCTCCTTCACCCACCACATCCCACTCAAACCACAAGCCTTCAAACAACACCCACCTTCGAACAAACCCATCCACCCACCCCTAATCCAGTAGATCCACATCCCCCCAACAGAGCCATCAAACCCACCCACCCAACAACAAACTCGACTTTACAAAAAGAATTGCAATTCAAACTCCTCGATTTGAAAATTGATTTGGAGTTTGATTAGAAAATTGATTAGGTTTGGTTCAAAAAATTGATTTGGGGGTGGTTCGAATTGAGTATAATTGGGCGAAGGTGGGTGAGTTCGTTCGTTGTTGGGGTTCACGTTGGTGGTGCGCGATGATTGGGTTTGCGTTGTGCAAGGATGTGCATGGGTGTTGATCGAGCTCGGTGTGTGACTGAACGTTTATGGTGTTCTCAGTTTCTGAGGGTTGGGAGGTGGTCAGTGGTGGTTGGTGATGAGGAGTATTAGTGGGTGGTCAAGTGCGCGCGTGATTGGTGGTTGTTGGAGAGTGGTGGCTGGGAGGAGTGGTGGTTAGCCGTTTAGATGTGTGTGGTGGGGATGAAAAGAGTTTGGTGGTTTGGGGAGTGTAGACACCTAAAATGTCTCCCCCAATGAGTAATCAATGATGAAGTATACCACAGTCGCAATTAATTCGAACTCGAAAAAACGCAACTAAACTCGTAATGAAGCTCGAAATATGTAAGTCAAGTCACACTCAAAATTATGAGTCAAAGTCAAAGACAAGGCAAAAATATTTTCTTTCGGTTTTCTCGATAAACTCAAAGGTTTTCAAACAAGTTACGCTGGCGATTCTCATGCTTTTTGTTTCCATCATGTTCGTCACATTTTTCTGAATCCGCCAGTATTTTTAAATTATTTTTCTGATTTTTCTATGATTTTCTATGAATTTTGCAATGTTTAAATACGCAGAATACGCAGAAAATACGTGAATAATTAGAAAATACGCGGAATGTTCTAGAATCATACTTTCTTGCGAAAGGAGGCGTCTAGAATAATCCGTAATCTTAGAAAATCGAGACGTATGGCAAAGAATTATTCCGAATCAAAATATTTTTTTTTGGAAAAATATATACGCAGAAGCCTGCTATATACCTCCTTGGAGCTATATACGCAGGGTATTATACGCTGCCCTAGAGGAGCGTATATAACGCTGAGAGCAGCGTATATACGCTGCCCATGACGTATATACGCTGCCCTCACTATATACGCTCCTCAGCGTATCCCTTCAGCCTATAAATACACACCTTGTCTTGCTCATTTGACACACGATTTCCAACACGATTTCCAACACGATTTCACACGATTTTCAATACGATTTCACACGACTTCCGACTTCCAACTTCCAACTTCTAAGCATTCTCTCATTCACAAAACTCTCATTCACAAAACTCTTTCACAATACACATAAACACGAGTCTTTTCGTTCTTTCGATTCGTTTTGACAAGCGAAAACCAGGTTGAATTCTGAGATTACTCACCAATAATCTCTTTCACTTCTCTTAACTTGATTAACCATTGTTATGATTTTAATGTATTTATACATGTAGAAACCGACTTTTAATCGTTCCATGTAAATATGTGGTTTTTCATAATGTTTCAATGTTTTCATTGTTTTGATTTTCATTCTTTTCATTTCATTTTCATATTACTTCTATCTTGTCAATACTAACGATTTTTATTCGTTTATAGCGATTCAAGGCGAAAATCATTGCTCTCGTTTTTCATCATGAACTAACATTTGTTTTTATTTTCTTTAATATAGCGATTCAAGGCGAAGATTCGTTTCGATTCGTTTTACAAACTAACCTTTGTTTTGTTTGCAGATTTAGGTAAGATGAGTTTGTATATATAATTTGAAGTTCATATACTTCATTTTTCTGTTGTATAATTTGTTATATTTTGCTAAACAAAGACCGGAAATTACGTGAATCACTTTAAGTCAGATTAACTATGGACAACCGGTTTTTAGGCACCGTTTTAACATGATAATACAAAGTGTCACAATTTCTAGTTAGGTAGTCTCTTGTGCATAATAGAAAACACACTCACTTAGTAATTTTTAGGTTAGTACGCTTCTAAGGTGCTAAAAATGTAAGTTGTTGCATCCAATAAATCGTGTTTAATGGAATTACAATGAGACCGAGTAGAGCCGTACATCGGGGCGAATTGTGGTTACAGATCTGATTCGTACCATGTCCCCGAACCCACGACTGGTTACTTGATTGGACGTGGGGCCATTGTTTGGCACCAACGTTTCGGGCTCCGTGAATAACCTTTCTAGCACATGGGCGACTCCCCTTACTCGACAACACTACCCCAACGCACTCACGTGCGGGTTCCGTGGCTCAAGCCCACGCAGAGCACCTCGATGTAGTACCAAGCCGCGCGCCCGCTATACGCTGAGCCGGCCCACGTCCTACAGGAGGTGAGATGCTTATAAGGTATGTTTGGTTGAATTTTTTTTAATGGATTGAATATTATATTGTTTGGTTGAAACATTTCGGATAGAACCTCATACCCAATGGATTCTAAATTCCTTCTATCCCCCTAAAATCTCATACCGCCTACCCCCAAAGATTCACATTCCATTTCAAGCAAGATGCAAACCCTAATTTTAAAAGAGGAAACGAAGCAACCACCATTTTCCACCATCTTCCTCAGCCTTATCACCACCATACTCGGCCCGCCACCATGTTAATCGACGTCGCCACCTCATTACTCGAACTTGCGACCACTGTACCCAGCCTTGTAACCACTCAGCTTCGTCACCCCCCTACTTAGCTTAACAACCACCCTACCCTACTACCGCGTACCTTCATTTTCACTTTCAATTTTCTAAGATTCTCTTCTTTCAATTCCTTCGAAATTCTGGGTTGTATCTCAATTCCATTGATTTTCTGGGTTGTTTTATCTGAATTCCTTCGAGATTCTTTGGCCGAATTGAAGTGCGTGGTTGGGTTCGGATAGGTTCGATGATCGAACTAGGAGTTGGGTCGAGATAAGGTGGTTAGTTCTAGGAGGAAGCTGGTTGGTTCGAAGAGAGGCTGGTTGAATTAGGGTGGGTCGAATGAATGGCTGATTCGAATGGGTATGGTTAGTGTGACTGGTTGGTTAGCATGGTAAAGGTGGTTAGTTGGGCAGTATGCTTGGTGTGGATGATGGGGCAGGTAGGCTTGTGGGTGCTGGCAGTGTTGGCAATAGAAATCATAAAACCCATTCCAAGAATATTAAACCAAACATTGTGAATGGATTCAAAATCTATTATAAAATTGAACCAAATAATTTTAGACTATTATGGGGTTCTGATCCATACCATTCCAATCCATTCTAGTGAATCAAATGGGCCTAAAAGTGGGAAGAGATTCAATTATCAACTAAAAACGCTAGTTGGACGCACTCAGTTCCATCATCTATGAAGAGAGAAATTTCTTTATATAGTGATCGGATTGATTTAATAATCATATTATTGTTGTCTAGATTCATCGTTCTTTGATTGATGACTTAAAACTTGTAATAATTTTTAATTTCCATTTTTTAAAAATCGTGTCCAAATTTGTTGTGTCTTAGTTATGGACATTCAAGTGACAAATGGTCTTAAATTGTCCAGATCATAATCATAAATTTGATTGATTGAGAAATTAATGGTAAAATTTGCTCAAATTTACATTGATTGTTTTTATGTTGACTTTGATTTATTTGAAATGTTGTTTGATTTTATTTTTCTTCAAATCTGTATGTACCATATACATCGTCAATTATGGGTGGTCGTTTTATCTCTATTATATAAGCCAAGGGGGAGCTATGGTGTCCCCCTAGGAAAATACAATAATGCCCTCATGATTTTAATTAAAATGAAAAATAAAATGAATAATCAATTAATTAATAATTCAACTTACCATTTAAAAAAAAGCTAAATATGGAGTAATTTTTTGTCATATAAAAAAGTTGTCAAAAATAATATTGTTTAAAACTTTACAAAATTGTTGACACAATTAAATACTATAATTAATTATAGAAGATTGATTTTTAAGGGCATGATTGAATAAATTTAATTTAGATGGAACGTAATAAAGGTCAATAATCATAATTGTCAATTTGTGATTTAAAAAACCTCCCGAAATCAAACTTTATTACCAAATCGAGAACAAAATATATTTTAACTAAAAAGTAAAAATTGGTATGGTATAGAATTATTCAACCAAAATTTTATGTGAATCAATGTATAAATTTGATCTAAATACTTTTTAAATCATGTTCTAAGCTAATTTAATATGATATTAAGTAACAATACTTTTTATGAAATATGACAATTACCAAACAAAATTTTCACGATAAAAGGAGCTTTTACATCAATTATTGCATTTTAATATTCGCACGCATTGCATGCAAAAAAAAAACTAGTACTCTCAGTTCAAAGCTAGCAATTCAACAACAAAAAAAGTTGAAGGCTAGCAATTATAGACTTGTTTATAACGCTGTTCAATTCTTTAAATCTTATGTTGGTATAATCAAAGTCTTTTAAAATATATATTAAATCTGCAAATCTTAAATCATGGACACGAGGTCATCCTTTTCAATTTAGTCTGGTTTACCCAATACTTTGTTGTAGAATGAAAACCGTGTAATACTGCTAATGGACCGTCATAAATTTAAAAAGGAACTGCCTATACTAAAATATTGAGTTTGGTAGGACACTCAAAATCAAGTATATATGGTACTATAGCACGTGATATTAAATTCCGACAAAAGGGAGTCTTACATGCAAACTTAAAATGTGAACATTCTGAACAACACTCTAACATTATCTTAACAATAGTAAAAGGGAGGATGGCAAGTTACTGTTCATATGAACAGTGCCCGGACGATTTTGCCCTTGTGATTTTAGAATATTTTCAGCCATGCCATTGCATACAATTCAAGAGGTTTGCTTRGTGGTTAGTGATGTCACTGCAAGCTATTTCTCTCTCCTTTCCCCAATTTCTTCCCAATTTTTTCCTCCACTACTTTGGTTGCCATTTTTTTCACTTCTTTTCCCAATGTTTTCTTCTCGTCACTTCCTTGCACGAATTTTGCCTACGTTGAACCGATTTTTATGGCCGCCATTTTTGTTCGATGGTGGTGGTGAGGGTCATTAGTTTTTAAGCGGTTTTGTGAGAACAACGACCATTCATGGTAACCGCATGCAACCTATGGGGCACGAGAAGATTCTCAAGAGGTGAGCTTTGCCCTTGTCGATTACAATTTTGGAGGTTGATGGAAGCATTTGACATTGATGCAGTCGCCGCATGCAACCTATTGGACGTCAAAAGGATTTCCACCGCTCGATTTTCCGTTGATGGTTTGTACTGGGCAGTAAGGGTTTGCTTGATTTTGATTTTMATGATTATGGTTTGTGTTTTGTAAGTACTAATGTTAGGGGTTTCTTCAATTCGTTGTACGATCTGAATTTTAATGGTGTTTGAGTTTTTTTAGTTCGAATTTTGGGGTGTGAATTGGGGTTTTTGATTTGAGGTTCTAGGATTTTAAAGCATGAGTTTGATTTAAATTTCCTGGCTTTCAACTTCATGTGAGGCATCCTTATTTATCAATTTTGGGTTGGAGTTTTTAATTTGATTTATATTTAGGGTTTTCGATTTGGATTGTGGTTGAGAGTTGGATGTTAGAGAGGATTTATGGGGCTYAGATTATTGAGAATGATAGYGAGGAGTTGAGGAGCYCAGTGAGGGTAGGATTAAGGAATTGGAGGTGGAAATGGAGGAGCAAAGACATGCATTAAATCCCTGAGAAGTTGAATTATAAATTGGGAATTAATTTGGGAAAGAAATTGGAGTTTAAGTTCAGCATTTATTGATTTTTTTAGGTTCATTATTTTCTGAAAAAAAAATAAAAGGAAAAAGTGGTAAGGAAGCTTTTAGTGAAGAAAACGAATTAAAACAAATTTAGTGCAAGAGGGTTTTATTTGATTTGAGCATTGTAGTAGAAGGCTGAAACTTTCCAAGGTTTGATGCAAAATGGCTTTATTTGATTTGGGTTTATTAGGATTTTACGAAAATCTGGGATTTGGGTTTCTTGATGAAGTGGGTTGATTTTTAAAAGAGGAAAAACAAACCGAGATTAAGAAGCAAACAGGGGACTTTAATTCAATTTGATGCAAAATGGTATGTTTGTTACTTATTTTAATTTGTTGTTTTTTGATGGTAATGATGCCAAGCAGCGCAAGAGCTGCTAGCTTGCTATGAGGAGTTGTCGACTCATCATGTACAATTGCTAGCTCTTGTGTCCAGCACATTCAGGGGTGAAGAATGTGCCTCACTGATATTTATAGAGATTTTTGACATAATTTGTTACAATTTAGTTGATAGTTATTGGAATATACTTCGTTAATTTGTTAATCCCATTTAGAATCTTGTAGCTACTCAGAATTTGTTGAAATGTTCTAAACATACTTGTTATTTGTGTTCAATATAACAAACACTGTGTAAACTATGGCTGTTTTTGTTCTGATTTTGGTGTGTGTTGTGCTATTGGTTGCAATCTATGTTGAGTTTTTTTTGTGTAGCATATGAGGTGTATGGTACCATGTCACTACTGTTCTTAGATCAGATAGAAGGTTGTTTTCCTCTAGATTTGTATTGTTTTGAAGGCTCTTTTGTGTGTAATAAAGTGGTTACTTTATTTTGCTCTGTTTTGGGTGATTTTAGGTTGTAAATTATTGTGTTTATGTTGTTATATTAATAAAGTTTGGCTTTATTTTGGATAGAAATCAATGCAGATTATTAGTAAAACCAATCCTGATTTATCTCATTGTTCAACGGATCATGCTACATATTTCAACTTGACCTTCTGAGATATCTAGCCAAAAATATGGAATCTGTTTCTTAATACGAAGTACAACAAATTTGTGCTTATCACTGTTTTACTGATTGCATGATTAGAACATCTCATCCTGGTCACATTGTAGCTCTGTTTTGAAACGATCATTTAGACAACATGTTATGCATTCCCTTCAATCATCGCTAATTGTTTTTTAGATTTTTTCGAGATGGAGTAGAGAGGAGCACATTTTTAGTCGAATCCATAATTGAAACCTTATAGAACAATCCACAACTGATTAAAGTAGATCACATATAAAGAAGTTGATTATTAAGCTTACATGTGTTTTTAATGAGGTGAAAGTATTGGTGAGCATCCAATTGATTGGTTAGTTTTCTTCATCGAATCTTTCAAACTGTGTTACGTTTGAAGGAGACAAGAAATTATAAACCATAGTTTTTATATACAATGTTTATGTTATGAGACTTTAATTTACCAAATAAATGCTAATGGTGCTGTCATTTTTTCCTTTTATTGGTAAAATTGGGTTAAATTATTAATGAAGTAAGAAAATGTTCTGTATAAAGGGAATAATGAAGTCAATGAATATATATTTTGGCATGTGGAATACAGTCCTGTAATTGTTTTATAATTGGAATTATAAATTTCATTTGGGACTGCACTGTCTTCTACAATGTGTTCTTGCTAATGACATTTGGAACATTAATTAACACTTAGATTGTCATAGTATTGTTTCTCTAATTAGAACTAGATTCAATCATGCATCATTGACATTTTATACCACCCATATACTGATACTCGCAACATTATGCTTTTTGCAGGGTAACTTGCTTTCGAACCTGTTGATGCACTGGCTCCATCAGATCATATCTTCAATGATGATGTTGCGAAATTGTTTGAGATGAGTTGTGGGGATCTGATGCACTCAAGAAGGTTGTAAGTAATTATATGATTATGTTTGTTTCAAACTTTATGATAAGGTTGACACAAAGCCTTTATGATGACATATATCTTTATAATATGATTGTATTAAATATAGAGTATATTGATCCTTACTTTCTTGATGAGGTACGCTGGTTGTTACTTAAGTACGAGGACTAGTCTAATAACACTATGAGATAGAAGTAAATTGTAGTGAAACGCGGCAATAAATGAGCTAAGTGACTTATTGACATGGTATTGAGACACTTTGAATGAGAAATATCATAAGTAGCTAGACTGGAACCTTGCACGTTGCTAATTCTTGCTAAACAGCATAGTTCTTGTCAATTTGTAGACTTTGGAAACAACATTCAAGGTGTGATCCTATAGTGCATGGAATTATAGCGTGGTCCTCTCTAATTCGATTAGGAATTTCCTTAACCTGGTTTCATTTTTTTTAGCCTATAGTGTATAATTAGATGAATTGTTATTGACTATTTCTTTGTATTCAGTATTACTATTACTATTAATTACTTTGCATTGAATTATTACTACTGCTATTTGTGATTGTGATTGGTGATTTAATATTTGATTATTTGGTAGAAATTGAATATAAAGTGCAAAAGAATACGATTTTGCATGCGATATATTAATGTATAAATATGGATTTTAGGGGAGAAGGATGATGAAGCATATGACAGTCTTGGGATGTGTGCCGGGGAAGCGATGCAGGTGGAGAAGTGGTTGTTAGGCAGGTGGAGCAGGCAGCAGCCATGCATAACTAGCAYTAGCAGGTTCCAGGACCTGCCTCGGGTTCTATGTCAGGCTAGACCATGGGACCTGTGCAGGCTGTGCAAGGGAGTAGTGTAGGTGGAGCAAGTGCAGCGAGCAGAAGTTATGTCGAAACAGTAGCATCAGGTTCCAAGACCTGCCTCGAGTTCTTAGATAGGCCAGACCTTCGGACCTGTGTAGCCTTGCAGGCGTCACCGGGTACTGTGCAGACCGTGGAGGCATTACAAGAGCAGTTACAACCGTTTTTAGTGGCGATCCGGTATATKTCTTTTCTTCTTCGTTGATGGATTTAGTTGAGCATTGTACTATCTGAGTTGAGTTTATTGTTGTTAATCGTTTTAAGAGAAGTGTTGTCGTTGGTTGAAGGGCGAGTTTGGTGAGATTGAAGAAGCACACATCACTGCAAATTTGCAATACTGATGTAAGTGAAACTCAATTGGGTTAATTTTGATGTCATATTTACATTTTTGTGATTAATTGTTTGGTGTTCAAATCATGGAAATCCTTGTATTTCTATCTAATTTGAAAATTTGTGATGCCATATCAATTGTGTATCATTGTTTGTTGTTATAGTTTTGAAAATCCTTGTCRGCTACTTGTATCTGAATGGGATGATTACGATGCTAAATCATTTGTGTATCTTTGGTTGCTGTTGTAAAACTTCTAAACTTGGACATTTAGACCTTCTCGATTAGTTGAACTTTCAAACTGGTATACCCTGGATGCCTTACCATAGAACTCTTGGAGTAGTTGAAGGATATAATTATATTTAAGCTCTGTACAAAAGTTCATGTTTCCCTCATTGGCAACTCCTTATATGCTCATTCCGTAGCAGTTCTAGGCCTTTTGATAATACTGTGAATGAGGAGTTTGATCATATCTACAATACAGTCAATACTAATGTTAGTGCCCATTGTTAGAATTGCTTAGAAAGTTATGCATTGGTTGTCTTACCAGTATTATGTGTTTGTTTGTATCTCAGTGGAGTTGTGCAATGGATGTGGTAAAAGTATTTCAAAATTGATCTTCTGTAACTCATTTTGGATGGAGAACAACAATTGATGGAGATGGTGTCTCAATCTTTGTTGCCAGTCATATTTGGATCGATCACAATTCACTCTCAAATTGTGCTGATGGTCTTGTACTCTTGTTGATGTTGTGATGGGTTTAACAGCTATCACTCTTGTAACAATCACTTTGTTGAAATATTAAGGTAGGTAAGCCATCGATATTTCTGGATGGTTGATTCGAAGTATAACAAATAGCTTATTAAGCCAAAATTTATTTTGATGAACCCTTTTTCATTTGGGACTTCATATTTCTAGATTGTTTGGTTGTGGTTTTTTTTCCATAGTTTTTCTTCCTTCGAGGTTCGATGTATGCCTTTTGGTGGCTCGATTCTGGAACAATTGTTTATTTCTTTGATAACAATTAACTACTYAGATATTTATTTCTTTGATAAAAATATGACTTATAAAATAAGTTCGGACTTTAAACCACATCATTACATTAGAAATAATTAGAAGCTGAAACTAATATTATTCAATAGTTGTTTGCCCATAACCGATGTAGAGAATACTTAATTTTCTGTAAACAAAAACAACGATTAATACTAATTATATAAAACAATCAAATAAGGGTTTTTCTAAGGTGTGCCATCGAGTTTCTTCAGTTTCTAAGTTGTACCCATGCTTTTTAGAAATTCGAAACTATGCCCTCCAATTTCTCCAAATTCTAAGTCATGCCCTTATTTCATTTAAATTACTTAATTAGTAAAATTATTATAAGGAAACGACTATAGTTGTGGTAAGGTGGCGTGGGTGGTTTGTTATTGGTGGTGTGTTTTCATTTTTTTCCTTTTCTTTTAAATTATTATAATTAACCATAGTTAAGTGATTGAAGTGAAATACGGGCATGACTTAGAATTTGGAGAAATTGGAGGGCACAACTTATAATTTCTAAAAAGCATGGATACAACTTAAAAAACTGAAGAAATTCGAGGGTATAGATTAGAAAAAACCATCAAAAAATTTGGCCAAAATATTAACTTATATTATTAGAATAAATTAGAGTGGACCACGGCGCGCGTGCGCGCGCCGGGGAACACTAGTATATTTATAAATAAAAGTAATATACTCCCTCTGATCCAAATTAAATGCTATATTTGTTTTTTGACACTATTCACATTGTGTAGTTTGACCGTATTTATTTTTATATATACAACTAAAACACATAGTCATGTGGGATCTTGTTTGATTCGTCTCTAGTCTCAACGAGTACTTTTTAAATATATAATTTTATAATTTTTTCATGTGTATAACTTAAGATATAAACATTTAAAGATGCGTCTCAACAAGTGTAAAAAAGCAAATGTAGCAAGTAACATTAATCTGTAATTGATATTGTTTCTAATATATATATAAAATATCTGTGATTGAATAATTAATCTGTAATTGATATTGTTTCTAATAGTTCAATTACACATAAACATTTTTAACAATCCTCTGAAGACAATAATAAATTGTGGTTGAGTTGGTAAATGGGTAGTCTTTCGTAACATTAATTGATTAGTTGATTGGTTGATCTTAGATTCGAATCTTACTATAACCATTTTTTTAATTAAATAATTAAAACCTAATCCTACGTGGAAAAATGTATACGTGGCGCAACTCTGAGGGAAAGAAGAATGCTTGCATGACAGCTTATGTGTCACGCATACGATGCTTGACACTTCTTTTAATATATTTGTATAGATAATAATAATAATATTTGTAAATTTGTAGATTGTAGTTATATCATTTGTTATCCGAAATGACAAATTACATAACTAATTGCATGTAGTTAGTTTTTTTAAATGAAAAATTGATTTTGATAATCCGTACTTTTGGTCGTCCGCTCGTAATAATTCCTATTCAAAATATACCCATAATAATCCCAATTTATAGCCACATCTTCTCATAATGATCCAATGTTAGAAGTAACGAGCAAAAATAGGTAAAAATTGATGATTAACACCACCACCACCAAACACGATCAACTACCACCGCAATAACGATAATACACATTAATCATCAATTATTACCTATTTTTACAAGTTATTTCTAACATATGATCATTATGAGAAGATGAGGCTACAATTTGGGATTATTATGGAAATATTTTGAATAAGGATTATTACGAGCGGACGACTAAAAATAGGGATTATTATAATCAATTTTTCTTTTTAAATGCAAATAAGCCACTGGAATCCAGAGAAGTATAGACAAATCACCGTACAGCGGGATAGTGAAGGTCAATCACGCAATAAGATAATATTATTTGACCAAAAAAAAGGGAATATGAGGGGTAAAACTAGACTATTGCAAAAGCCACTCTGCCCACTTGAAAACTAAAATCAAACTCGCGATTTGCTTCTCWGACAACCATGTTCGTGCAGTGGCGACTTTGCATCGGAGACACCATTTCAACAACGACCAATTCCGYCAGCGACAATGTTCCCGTGTCGACGTCTTTAGAATTGGGTAAGTTGCGAAGATGGAGATTCGGTTTCHGCGAATACGAAAAGACAACAAAATTTGACATAGACGCATTTTTTATTATCATAGATATTTTTATAATAATCATAGACATACATCTAATTATCATAGACCCTTACACACAAGAAAATATGAACATGAATATATTCCATGGGAAGCCATAGAAAAAGGAAATCGGAATTCCTTAGTTGAAACGAGAATCGGGAGAGTGTAGTGAATTAATCGCCGGAGAAGACGGTAGGACAATGAAGAGTAACATCAGAGGAAATTGAAAATAAAAAATTTTGCTAYCTTTCTCTCTCTAAAACGAGAGCATCTCTCTCTAGAGCTTTAGGGCGGTTGTTCCTTCCCCGGTAAGGGCTGTAGTGTAGGGGTTTCAGGGAGGTTTTAAAGGGAAGCAGTTTTAGGGGAGTGGTTTCAGGTTTGTTGGCTTTCTTTGGGTTTCGTTTAGTTAGGGTTCAGAGGTAATGATTACTTGTTATTTCCAGGTATCATAACTTTTCTTTTTCTGTTCCATTTTGGTACTCGAAAGTTGTATTACAGGATTTCCAATCACCGTAATTATTGTCTGTTTGCGTGTAATAGGAAGTTTTGARAGATTAGGGCCACTCACGCGCCTTTGCGTATTGGAGTAATTTGTCTCTTGCTGTTGTAGTGCCTTACTTTTCCTTGGAATTTGCTTTTGCRTTTTGTCCGTTTATTTCCTTCGCTTCTATTGGTTGGGTGGGTTTCTTTTTAATTAATTTCTTGTTGGGTGGGTTTGTTTGGTTTATTTTTTTATTTTTTTCTTTGCTTTTCCCGTTAGGGTTTTTTGGGTTTTATAAAGGGCCTTTCATTGTTCCTTTTTTTTCTATTCCCTTTCCACCTTGACACTGATATTCTTCCTCGACTTACCACTTTCCTCTAGTGTTCTCTTCTACAAAATGAATAACACACACCAGTGGAGGCCAAATAGGGCGGGGGTATTTTTGAGGCAAACCGGAGTGAGGTTAGTGGGAGGAGGTTGTACTGGAGTAAGTGTGTTCTTGGAGTTTTCGTGGATTATCGCAACTTACACCATGATCGCGTCCAACACTACGTTGATAATAGATGGAGGAAGAGAAACCAAATACAAGTCTCGAAAATGGGGGACCTGTTTGTGTTCCATTGTGCTGATGATGAAGATATGTGGAGTCTCTTAAGGAGAACCAAGGTTGTCATCGAGGGAGCTATTATTGCTTTGTGCCCCTTTACAGAGAACACGATTCCTCATACTGTCAGATTTCCGGTGGCAAAATTTTAGGTGAGGGTGTGTGGACTGTCTTTCGAGTACATCACCCCTGGAATGGGGGAACTTGCTGGACAACTCTTTGGGGAGCCATTCCTTGTCGAGCCGGAATCTAACATTGTCCCAAGGTTAGATTTCTTACGTCTAAGTGTCTTGGTTGAGCTAGGGTCTCCTATAATCCCCGGTTTCTTCCTTAGCTTCGATAATGGCACATTAATTTGGATACAATTTAAGTARGAAGAACTCTTTAAATATTGTGTTCGTTGTGGTTGTGTGGGACACAAGGTGACTCGTTGTACTACTCGGGTTCAAACCATTCATAATAATATTGAAGCACAACTTGTTTCTTTTGTGGGAAAAGGAGTACCAATTATGGAGGTGGATRGAGTTTTTACGATGTATTCTCTAGATTTACGTGTAACGCCATGCACGGAACGTAACATCACGTCCTCCGTTCGGTTGGTTCAGGATGGGGGCCCACCTTTGC
>SNQN01003089.1:26645-65146 GCA_008642245.1 Bassia scoparia
AGCACTAACAATACAACAGCCTGGTGAAAATGGGTGAATGAAATTACATAACTATAACAAATAAGTAAAGCGTGAAATGCCAATGCCAGACTTGGGATGCAGAGAGGCCCGATGAAGGCTGCGAGCAAGGACTTCCATACAAATAATAAAAAGGGCAGGGGAAAGAGGGTCCCCCTGACGTAGGCCACGGGTGGGGTAGATGATAGAAGAGGTCGAATTGTTTACTYATGGAGAATAAGACACGGTTGTAACAGCCGAAACAAGCCAATTTATCCAAGTATCATTAAAACCAAAGGCGCGGAGGGTTGCCCAAAGAAAATCCCATTCAATACGATCATAGGCTTTTTCCATATCCAATTTTAGGGCAAGCCAACCAGTATGGTTCTTGGATTTATTAAATAAATTAAGGACCTCATGGACCAGAAGAATATTATCTTGTATTGCTCTGTCAGGAGTAAACGCATTTTGGAAAGGACCTATGATTTTGGAGAGAAAAGGTTGAAGGCGAGTAATTAGTATTTTCGAGATTACCTTATAAATAGTATTGCATAGACTAATAGGACGATACTGGTTAGGACGAGAGGGTTCAGAAACTTTAAGGATGACCGTAAGAATAGTATGATTAATTTGGCGTAACATAAAACCATGAAAGAAGAATCCTTGAATCGCCTTAGTTACATCATTGCTAATGAGATGCCAATAAGCCTGAAAAAACTTAGGGCCAAAGCCATCTGATCCCGGGGCTTTATATGGGCACATATCAAAAATTGCAGACTTAACTTCTTCTGTTGAGATTGGGGCCGTTAAAATGGAATTATCGTCGTCAGAAATTAAAGTTGGAAGCCAAGATAAATCAAAATCGCGAGTCGCCGAATGGGCAGATTTAAAACGTTTAGAAAACTCGGAGTAAAAAAGGTCAGCTATATCAGCCGGTTGATCTACCCATTGGTTGTCATCATTTTGTAAGCGAAAGATTTGTGACTTTCGTTTACGTGCCTTCATAGTGTTATGAAAAAACCTAGAATTTCTATCACCCTGAGTTAACCAGGAGTTACGAGCATACTTGCCCCAAAAATTTTGACCAAACGCAAGTAGTTTTTCACGTTGAAGCAAAAGACGGTTAAGATGTTGTTCAACATGAATGTTAAAAGGATTAAGTTGGAATTGTGATTCCACGTTACATATTTTATCGTGATTAATCTGTAACTTATTTTGAATATTACCATATTTTCGGGAATGCCAGTCCTTGAGATGGAATTTGATAGAAGTAAGTTTTTTTACAAAGAATAAAAGTCGAGAACAAAAAAAAAAAACAATGGTGTTTGTTTTGTGTATTGGAGTCTTTAATTCGTATATAGCTTTCTTGATTATAGTATTTGACCATTCTAATGTGGTACAGAGTACTTTGTATGCAGTTTATTCTTCTCATTTTTTTATAGAATATGCAGTCTATTCTTTGCTGTGATGTACAAAAATGATACTGAATATTTCTACCAAATAATACCAAAAAAAAGAGATGACTAAAGAATGTAATATACACGAGCTTCTACAATTATTCAAAAAATATGGAGCTCTTATATAATAAAGATAGGAAAAWTAATGTTTTGTATCTTATGATTTCCTTTTCTATTACAGAAGTTTCTGTATGCATCAGATGCACAATAAATGACGTCCACGTACTATAGGCGGTGGGTTTTTTTGATAAAAGTAAAAACAACTAAGATGCAATAGAATTGGAGGTTAACTATTTAAACTTTTAAAAATATGTTGGTAGATGGATTATGAATTTACTAAGATGCAATCCAAGCACGTATTGTGTGCCAAAAATACTAGTCTATATAAGTTTATCACTCGTGGTAAATGGGAAATACTCCAATATCCCCCTCTGGCCTCAAGCCACTATTACATGCAAAWTGTGAAAATATAAACAGGGGATTTTTTTTTATTTTTATTATTTTTTTTAAAAAAAAACAAAAACAGGGCAAAATAGGGATGAGAATATGAGATCTGTGTAGGCTTTGCACAATATAGAAATTTTATCAACGTCGTCTTTTGCAGAAAGCAAAGGCTGTCTCTTATACACATCTAGATGTGTATAAGAGACAGGAATATGAGATCTGTGTAGGCTTTGCACAATATAGAAATTTTATCAACGTCGTCTTTTGCAGAAAGCAAAGGTCCAAACAATTCTCCCATTTCTCTCAATCAAACCATAACCTAACATTCCTAATTTTAATTGCAATCACAACAAATTGACAAAATTTTTTTATTTGATTTTATTTTCATATCCATTGTAGATATTCCTTTTTACCCTCCAATTTTATTTTTTTTGCTGTTCCCGGACATCCATCCAAAAAGGGGACTAAATTCTTGAGAGAGAAAGAGGGAAGATTTAGAGAGAGACAGGGGTTGGTGTTGAATGAGGTGGTGATGGGTGCAGCAGGGTCGAAGCTCGAGAAAGCTCTTGGTGAACAATTTCCTGAGGGTGAGCGTTATTTCGGCCTCGAAAATTTTGGCAATACTTGTTATTGTAARAGCGTTTTACAGGTGATCTCTCTTTTTTCTGCCTGATTGTTTTCAATTGACTTCTTTCGTGATGTTTTCTAAATTTTCTGTTAGTTCTGATGTGGGTATGTTGAATTTTGATGTGGGTTTGTTTGATTTATCCCAATTTTTGGTGGGGTTTATGAAANGTTTTACAGGTGATCTCTCTTTTTTCTGCCTGATTGTTTTCAATTGACTTCTTTCGTGATGTTTTCTAAATTTTCTGTTAGTTCTGATGTGGGTATGTTGAATTTTGATGTGGGTTTGTTTGATTTATCCCAATTTTTGGTGGGGTTTATGAAAGATTTGATTTTGATTATATGGGATTTTGGTTGGAAGATGTTTTCCATATTCAGTAGTTCAATTTTGCTTGTAAAGTATGGAACTTTAGCCAATTTCCGACATTGAGAAGGATGATTAAGAAGAACATGAGGGGGAATTTATGGGAGAGAGATGGTACTGGAATTTGGGTTGATGAAGTTTCGATGTCAAGATCTATGAAACAGTTAGSGTCATTGACTTCTGTTTTCTACTTTTCTTTATTAATGGATTAGGGCTCAAGATGGTTTTTAAGTCTTTGGGATGGCYAAACCCTAATCATTTGAGCTTCAAAGTTCACAATCGAAAATAATTTGGCTGTACAAGTTCCCATTCATGAATTTGTTAGATTTTGTATGAGAGTTTCATCATAAACAATATGTGGGACTCGGTGCAAGTTGGACTTCATGATTTTAAGAAAGGTATTGGATGTGTAAATGTGTAAGATGTAGCTATCCTATCACTTATAGTTAAAATGTCAAATAAAACATCTTGGATATACAACAGATTTTTGGCATTTATGTCAAAGACAGAATTTGTGAAGTGAGTTGTCTCTAGGACTTATAACACTGATGATACATCTAGGAAAATTCTTTTATAAGCCACAATTGAGGGATTGATTTAGCATGCTRTAATCCCTTGCACGGAGTATATGATTTCATGAAGAAGGCAATGGTGAGGCAGCTCATCTGATCGGATGAGTATGTATAAATGCCCCATTGTGGGTGCTCTTAGTTTCAAAAGAAAAATTAAAAAAAAAGAGGTTTAAGTATCCCTCTTAATTTTTAATTTAAGTGATGGTTGCTAATCATTATGCTTGTTGGATTATAGTGACCATTAACATGCTAGGTTAGACCATAGTCCTGTGACCCTAAAATAATCTTACTGATTTCTTGACTGCATTTTTATGGTTTTCTCTGTTGTAGAGATGGCTTCATTATTTCTATGTGCCTTTGTTTTGAGGGATCAGGGATCATAGTGACCATTTATCATAAAATTGTATTTTTAGAGTAGAATCTAGAAAGGACCAACTCTTGATATTGAATTTTTTTTTTAACAGCGAAAATTGCAAGTGTTATGCTCCCAAACAAGCTACCACCATTTTATAATGTATCTATACTTGACACATTTAATCTGCTCGAGTGTACGGAACCTGCTAACGGGAACATACTGGTCTGATAAAGCACTTGAGTTAGTTAGTGGTGCTATACAGTTTGCACTAAAGCTTCCTTTTAGAACCCATTTTGCCCTTGATGGCAGAAGTTTTGTTGATTTTACATGGCGTTGGCCTGGTAATATGTAGGTACTTCCAATCCTTAGATTTCTAATGCTGGTTTTCATTTGGGCATAAACCTATAATATTATTCATTTGCCTTCCATAATCTGTTCGCTCTCCACTCTTCATCTTTACAGAAGTTGGAATCTACAACATTTACACACGTATACACTTACTCACCACCATACCCAACCCCTCTTAACTCCCTTATGCCTTAAACACCATTCTTTGATATATCTTTTGTGTCTTTCGATGTGTAATCCTTTGCACTGGTTTTTCAGTTTCAATGGCTGGCCAGTATTGTCTCTAACTCTAAGTCTAGCGAGCATGATCTCATTTCCAGCTTATCCACCTCGTAGTGGTTGTCGTCAGCCGAATGACTAGACATATTATTCTTTGTCACCCCCTCTATGTCTTGTAGTTTGAGTACTACTGATTGAGACAAAACAACATAAGCTCCCTGTTGATCTTAGATTCTACTATACAAGTTGCTAACCTCTAGACTTATGTTCTTGCAGTTGTTGCTTTTTCACCAGTTATATTAATACCCTTATTCTTTGCTTTGCATTGCTAAGGCACATCAATTACATTACTAACTTCAGTCCACCACCATCAGAATATTCTCTTCCGCTCCACTCATGTTTCTACCATTTCTCATCACCTGGCAGACATACATCGTCACGACCCCTCTAGAATTATTACTCAAATAACAAAAATACTGTTGATGCAGAGGAGAATCTCTTGACCTGCTTGGCTGATCTTTTTACTCAGGTAAACATCTTTTACAAGTTAACAACTTTTTTACCCCTGTTTGTCTGGGGTTGGGTAGGAAGAGTGTTCTGCCATGAGAACAGTTATTTGGGTTAATATATGAAGCTTATACATTTAGCTTGAGGCTTGTCAAGTTTCTATTTGARACTTTGATTATCTAAAATTTTAAATAGTTTCTTCTGCTAACATGGAGATGGAGCCCATTCTTTGAATGTTTACTATGACATTTTCTCCGGTGTATGCTGGCACTATCATGTCTTTTTTAACAGTGATTTCACTGTTAGATTATTGAATGCKYCTGTATATACAAAGTGGCTATTTAATAAAGCTCTCCCTAAGACCCTTACTGATTTAGCATAGAGTGTTTCTGCTTACTTTAAGTATCTTAACCAATACCTTGATACATGACTACATGAGTTATATGAGTGATTGTTTAAATTTGACTTCAGAGCTGACGTATTTTGGGAAAGTGTCACTTCTGATTCTCTCTTATTAGCAGGGTTGAAGTCTTGATGACTTGAAGTTGTTTTTGATTGTTTTTGATTGTTTTTCTCATGTCAAATTATTCAAAGTTATTTTTTCAATTGATAGTTGATCTTCGCCGTTTAAATGGGAGATTATCTTCTGACACTAATATCAAATCTTGTGAATTCTAGATTAGTTCGCAAAAGAAGAAAACAGGGGTCATTGCTCCAAAGCGCTTTGTTCAGAGGTTGAAGAAGCAAAATGAGCTTTTTCGCAGTTATATGCACCAGGTACTCTTTTTCTCATGAGATTTTTCATTTGTGCTATAAGCCTATAACTGCTGATGGTGATGCAGGGATAGTTTTTTTAATATTTTAATTTAATTTGTGATGCTAATAAGGGAGAATTTCATGAGAAACTAGTGTTAATATTAGTGTTCATATAAGGCAAATTTGCAAATAACCCCTGTTAAGTTGGATGCATTTGCCAATAACACGCATTAACTTCATTTATTTTATGACACCCTCCTAAGTTGCAAAAATTATTGATTTCACCCCGTTAAGCTAACGCCGTTAACTATTGCAGTGAAATGGTGTCCACAAATCAGTTTCCTCCCCTAATATGCACGTGGAGACAATTTCTTCATCATCTCCTTAATTTACATCTTCTTTAGCTCAACCAATTCACAAACCTAGAAAATCGCTCCACCACCATCTCCAATGTCCAAAGTCACATCCTTACATGGGTAAATCTAACCACTATTAACAAAATGTTGAATTTYGATTTTAGATTTTTTTGGATGTCCTTGATTTATGAATTGATTTTCTGGGTTAAGAAGAAGAAGAATTAAGAAGGTGAAGAAGATGATGGTAAAGGYGGATGGTGAATTACGGAGAAGAGGAAGATGAATTGATTGAAACACGCACATCTCACATGCATTTTGGGGGGAACTGATTTGTGGACCCCACTTCACATACAATGTTAGCTCCATTACATTTTGGGGGTGAAATCTATAATTTTTGCAACTTAGAGGGTTTCATACAATACTTCGTAAACTCGTCCAACTTAACGGGGTTATTTGCAAATTTGCCTTTTATAATAGGTACCCCTGTTACTTGCCGACTAAGAATTGAAAGTGGAAGACAATATTAGTTATCATTTCTGGTCTAAGCATCCCTCTATAGGCAATGTATGACCATATTTTGAAAATTACTCGCTGTTTTTTCAATGATACCCAACATGTTTATCATATCCTATTGAACAATTTTCTTGCCTTGATGTCTCTTATGAATTTTTCCTCTCAGATGTTTGTTATTAGACTTATAGTTCTTATGAAGATATACAACCTGTGTGATAGTCACGCTTTCCTTTTCCCCCTTTGTTCCTTTTTGGTTAATTTGCACAGGATGCACATGAGTTCTTGAACTTTCTGCTGAATGAACTCGTRGACATACTGGAGAAGGAAGCTCAGGCTGCAAAAAGTGACCAAGAAACTGTGTCATCTGAAAAAGTTGTGAATGGACCAACGACTGTTCACACCAATGCTCCTCAGAAAGAACCTCTTGTTACCTGGGTACACAAAAATTTTCAGGTGATTAACTTTATTGCATCAAAAATGTATCAGAAGTCTGAAGATATTGAAGATTAATGCTTCATTAGGCTATTTCCTTTTCAATCAATCATAGCCTTAGTCCCATAAGTGGGGTCGGCTAACATGGACCAAAAGTGATTAATCCGAGAAGTCATCCACATAGATTTTCCTCCACCCCCCACGATCGAGGGCCTCATTCTAGGTCTAGGCCATTACCTTTTCATTTCAATTTATTCAAATATACTGTATTAAGAGTGAGTGTTAGTACAAAGGATGAACAATCCTCTCAGCAAGAATGCTATAAAATACCAGCTACATTTCTGTCAAGAAATACTGTTATATTTCATAAGATTTTTCGCCGTGTTWAGTCTTCTTTTCTTCCCACCTTTCCCTCGTGTCCTTTGGTAAAAGTTTGTTTTTATATATGTCTAATAATGGATTTTTCGATAAATTATCAGGGAATTCTCACTAATGAGACAAGATGCTTGCGGTGTGAGACAGTAACAGCAAGGGATGAAACATTTTTTGACCTGAGTCTTGATATTGAGCAGAATAGTTCGATTACAAGCTGTCTGAAGAATTTTAGCTCGACTGAAACTTTAAACGCRGAGGATAAATTTTTTTGTGACAAATGCTGCAGGTAAGTGAACATCACTTGCTTTATTATAGTTCTATATAAAAGTATTATGTATTATTTGGATATTAGCTGGATATTTCTCCTGGTTAATTTGCACTGAAATGACTGAAATATATATCAAGCCGTACTTGCAGTAATTACCCCTTACATTAGAATTAAGTATATAGCTTCTCAGGTTATCACATCATTCCTACAATAATGATAAATGATTTCAGATCTGAGCTAAGTATGCTACAATAATGATAACTGATTTCAGATCTGAGCTAAGAATGTCACATTATCTCTATAATATTTGATCACACAAAGCTTGATTACAAATTGCTTTCTGAATAGAAGTTATGATATTTGCCTTGTAGACATTCAAACAACCTGGAATTTCATTATTTGCTTGCCTGAGGTGRTCTTCTGTTTGCAAACGATATTTTGTTAAATTTCAAACACATTGATGAAGATGAACAGTTTCGTAATCAAGTAATGCAATAAACGCAATTACTTGTAGTTGGCTAATCTTTAATCTTTTGCATCCCTTTGCATGCTAGCTATGAGTTACCTTTCTTTACTTTGTGGTTTTCAATTACCATAACTCCATAAGAGGCTAAATATTTCCCTTTTCTTGAGCAACCGCTCTTMAAAACATTGACATGGTAGCATTCTCACTCATGGTCTCATGGACATGTTATAGTTACAACTCTTGGATGGTAAATATTTTACCTGATGCTGCTTTGAATTTCTTAAAGTCCATTAAAAGCTAATGCTTGATAATTGATGGGGCAGTTTGCAGGAAGCGCAGAAGAGGATGAAGATTAAAAGGCCACCCCATATTTTGGTTATCCATTTGAAGCGATTCAAGTACATTGAACAGCTGGGTCGCTACAAGAAACTATCTTACCGCGTGGTCTTCCCTCTTGAGCTGAAACTGAGCGAAACTGTGGAAGATCCAGATAGAGAATATTCCTTATTCGCTGTTGTTGTCCATGTTGGTAGTGGCCCTAATCATGGACACTATGTTAGCCTTGTCAAAAGCCATAATCATTGGRTATTCTTTGATGACGAGAACGTGGAGATGATTGATGAGTCTGCGGTCCAGACATTTTTTGGGTCAGCCCAGGAGTATTCTAGTAACACAGACCATGGATACATTTTGTTTTATGAGTCCCTTAGTCATAACTCATAGTAACATTAGCTAGGCGGAGTATCCCCATTTGTTAGTGCTTTTCTTTTTCCCCTCAAAATTTTGATATATTTTTTTTCAAATTTCTRGTTACCCCTTCTTTCCTTCAATCACTGGGAGAAGTTGGGCATCATTGATTAGATTGTTTGCAATGTATACTGCTTAGGTTGTTGGCTTAGTGGCTTGTACAGGTTGAAGTGTTGGACAACGTTGAAGACCCCTCCGTTGAGGGTTAAGTGAAAAATAGCAGTGTATATGATGTGGAAAAATCTTCTACAAAATTTTGTAACCTTAATTTTTGTGAATGTTGTTCGACAGATATGAATATACGATGTATGAGACTAGCTGCCAACATAGCAGTCAAATCTTTCCTCTTTTGTCAATTCATCATATTAAAAGGGTTCACAGYAACGGTATTTAAAACGAGTCTCTTGACTCCAGTTGCTGCAGCTCAGGAGTAGAATGGTGGTTCTGCTTCCRAACTTAACCACTTGTAGAGATTGGAGAATGTGATGAAAAGATGACAGTGTTCTAGATTACTAAACATTACTCTACTTTTCATAGTGAACACTGAAGAGGCTTTTCCACTAGCACGTAGTGGAGGTGCAGAGCATGAACTGAGATAACTAATGGGGTCGGATGATGGTTGAAAATTGTCCACCCGAATCCAATCGGTTTAACAACAAATTTTCTATAGCCCCCCTATGCCACCACCASTAATGTCKCCTTACCATTAGCATCTCTACAGCATTAATCAGTTTTGTGGTGTATTGAAGACCTGTTACAGTAACAATTTCTTCAAGTTCGTTTTATACTTTAATTCCTTGAATTTCCTTCATTCAGATTTTAAATAGTTCCGGTTTCCTGCAAGACATTGGCACAATTTAGCGCTGTGGTAAGTTTCAGACTTGGYGGTCTCTCTCATTCGTTCAACTTTCAAATCTATCTCATCACGCTTGACAAGTTGACATCACGGTAGAGATCTATAATAAGAAAATTCCTGATAGTTTACAAATGAAGCATACACAAGGGGCTCTGAAAATTCATAGGTTAATGGCTGTAAAAATAATGATTTTCCTCGCTTATTATTCATTTTATTGCTCTCATATATACTGAATATGCCAAGCCTGCTAGTCGGACAACGATCAAATAAATTAATAAAACTATATGCATTCCCTAGTCCCTAACTAGTGAGTGGATAAAACTATACAGTTATTGATGCTAACTAGTGACCCTTTGTTAGAGATTGCTGCAATTTATTATCGTATGGTACTGTCATTCAGCAATGTGTCGATATCAACTAGATCATCATCATCCATTGAAACTGTAGCACATGTTCCATCAATAGCAAGACTACATCCACCCTGCAGAAAATTGATAAATAATTACTCCATAAATGCAGATCACCATACAAATCAAACCTCTACAGGACACAGGACTCTACAAATTTTTCGTATTCATATTTAAGGCCAAGCTAATTCTACCAATCTACCACAAAACATTCAAGAAACTCCTCCAACGCGATTAGTCTCTACTAAAAACAAAGTGCAAACTATTTTCCAAAAATTTCCCAAGAATTGTCAACATTAGATGCACAAGTTGAACTATTGTCATCACTGTGGGTTATGTTAACATGAATTAACATGAATACCAAGGCCTCGCTTGGTTTGGGGGTAAMAAAAGTCAAACTTGAGAAAACAAGAAGAAAACATGTGAGTTAAGATGGTGATAGAGGGATGATTACATTTTTTTGTGACRAAAGAAGAGAGAAGTGGGGTAATTATTACCCCAATATCAGGGTAACTATTACCCTGGTGTGGAGGAGGGTAACTATCTCCCCCCAAATGAGGGTAATAGTTCCCTTTTTCCTCCCWCCACCACCACTCTATCCCTTTATTTTCACCTCTAAACACCTTTGTTTTCTCAAGTTTGACTTTTATTACTCCCTTAATACATTACCCCCATACCAAGCGAGGCCTAAGGGAATATTAAATCAGGCTATCAGAGTATCAGCACAGAAACAAAAAAGATTTCAATGATTTAACTACACAATACCTTCATCTCCTTGATCTCTCCCACAGTGGTACGTAGCCTCCGATATTGGTCTCTTGCCTCTGGATGGCGAACCATTGACTTAACTCTGGATAGAGCTTTCTGTAGCCTCTCCTCAGTTTGTTTCCTACCTTGCTTGAGAAAATCATAGTCATCCTTTGAAGACGTCCCTTCAGACTGCGACTTTACTGTCAAGGACTCGGAATTAAAGCCCCGTAACCCACTTCGTTTTCTTCTCCAACGAAGGATTACCTTTTCCACGATTCCAACAGACCATACAAATGCTTTGTAATGTTTTCTAGTCCTGTGTCCTCTAAAGTGAGCCTGTTTCCATGGAGATTTATCATAGTTCAGGAGTCAGGACTAACAATAGACATCAAAGATAATTAAGGCAATGCGGATATAAAAAGCATCTGCTGACCTGGATTTGAACAATCTTCTTCCTGAGTGTAAGGAACTCCCTCCTACGTTTCCAACCACGGAATTTGTTCTGTATCCTGACAGCAGCAGCGTGCACTGGRTCATCTTGTTGGCTATGTTTGTGGGATTTGAAGGTAATTTTTGATAGAYCATATTCATCTGAGATTGCAATCTTATCATTACCAATCTCACTCAGCTGCCTCCTTTTGAAAGATTGTGATCTGTAGACTTGATGAATTCGCGCAGCAGCCTGGGTGGCATTGCAAAGAGCAGCTAAGGAGTCCTTTAATGAAAGTCCATCAAGGTTATCTCTACCAATGATTGGGATAGCCATCTGTTCTGAGGCACTTAATACAGATGTCATTACAAGTGGCTCTACAGAACTATCCTGTTTATTTTCACCCTTCAATGTAAGAGAATCAAGATGAGAACTCAAGGCAAATTCTGCCAAAAAGCCAGCAATTCCTTTATGGCCATTCTCTGAAGCCAAATCAGCAGGTGTTCTTCCCAATGGATTTGATGGGGTAGGATCCGTTAATGCACCAGCATATGCACCCAAAGAGATGAGATAAGCAACTGTGCGCTCCCTTGACCCATGAAACAAGATAGACAGTGATTAAGATGAAATTTTTTCTCCATTAGCAGGACACGTGAGAGAGCACAAAAATGTTTTCAAAGAATAGGGAAGAACATTGACAGCTAGAGTATGAAAAATTAACATTATAACAAAAACTAACGCAATTTTCCCAATCAATAACAGATTAAATGCATATGCTTTTAACTATTTGTGGAGCCCAATTGGTAGCACTTTTGTCAAAACTTGAGAAACAGGGAAGGTTGACAGGAAAATAAGCATGTGAACTAAAATAGATTAGAGTGCTTCCTCACTGCCTCAGGAACTGAGGATATAAGGTCACGTTATAAAAGATAATAATTTTTGACAATTTAGGCCATGATAAGCAATCTGATACCCATATAAGTTAATGTAGTTGTCATTTTTGAAATGATATCTGGTCTGACAGAAGCATTTGAATTCTTATGTTCAAAACATGCAAAACAAATGATAAGAAAATAAGCATACATTATCTTTTACCTGCCATAATACGCCGCCCAATGCAGCGCAGTCCATCCACAGACATCTCGGAAGTTGATGCTCACACCAGCAGCTACAACTGGAGAGATAGACCAATCGTAACCAAGAGCAGCTGCTAAATGTAGCACACCTTGTCCATTCTCATCTAAAACACGAAGGCCTTTACCACCTTCAGCTTCCTTGCATAGAAGCCACTCACACAATTTCTCCTTCATGAACTTTTCGGTCAGCATATCCTTTACTTCATCCAAAGAAAAGTTCTCGTTGGAAGTAAGTTCCAATATCTGGAACCACTCACTGTCAATTTGTTTAAGCAATGAAGAAATTCCGTAATGTGGATCAGAGCTAGCAGACCAATTGGATTGTTGATTATTCAGGCGACAGCTAGAACCCAATGCCAGTAATTTGCAAAACCTTACTTGAAGAGCATACCCTCCGTTGCTCAAACTGTGATTAAGCCTTTTCAGGTATTCAAACTCCCTCACTTCACTACAAGCTGATCTATTGGAGCATGTAACATAAAAGTGAACTCTAGACACACCATGCGGGGGTGCATAGCAACGTAGGACACCATCAGCTAAAACCTCAGCTGGTACTTCCATATCACCAAACATACATGACCACTGATAATTTCTTGCATCTGATTTAGTATTCAGGAATTTTCCAGTAATTAAAACCTATACAAAATGGAAAGTATTATCAGTTGGCAGTTGGCACTGTGCACTTCTGCAGCAGAAAAGCAATTCRAAATGGAATTACAATCTACCAAATGAATTGCGTCCAAAGAGTCTTATGTTTACTGTGGCGTGTAACAAAAATTATTTCATTCCCACTTACCTTAGTTTCAGAGCCAGCATATCCCCAATTTGGTGCAAAATCAATAATCCTAAAAAGTTGATTCTGTGCAAGTGAGGGATCATGTGCYTAAGAGCCAGACTCTGCCACAGGGGAACGAATGGGACAATCACTTCTTTTTTCATCACCATTCCAAGATGAACCAGAGGAAGCCATGACAGGCACCACATCGCGTAATTCTTTGCACATCCACTGACTAAAGCCGTCACACTTTTCTAAAACTTCATCTTTGACAGGTCTATCAAACTGAAATTTTGAAGATAAGTGTCTGGACTTTTTCCTATCAGTTGGACTACTCTCGATATTTGATTGATCTTCTAAGCATGCAGAAACAGAAGGCTGACTTAACAGATGATCCATATTCTGTCTACCCATATGCATGCTATCAACTATATCATGATCATGTAATTTTGGCATTAAAGTGTCTTTCAGTTCACAAGAAGAGCCACATTGCATTGCATACTCACCCGATACCTGCAAGAACTAAGAGCATGTTTAAGATCCAAATAGCAAAAGCAAATTAATAATAAGTTAAAATAAAAACCAATATATGATAAAAACCTAATTAATCACAAGCAAAAAAAGAAAAGGAAAAAGAAAAAAAAAACTAGCAGAGTTTAAAGAAAAATATGGGAGAGGCTAGGGTAACGTTGTCGGGCATCGACAACCTAATACTTAAATTTACAGAAATGAAAACAAGGAAATTTCCAACAGGAATCGCCTTTTATATATAAGTTTTTTGAACAATCCAAGCTTCATACATAAATTTATTAATTAACAGCATTGATCTACGGAGTACCTTAAACGATAATTTACACCCTCATATGAAATTATTATAGAGCATTAGAGGGCAAAATATTATATTTTCAATGGCTAGAAGCAATATAATTGGAAGAATTTCAATGCTTGGTGTTATCTTAAAATTTTATAAATGAAGATTTCCAGGGCCGGGGCTATAAATGTTAACAGTGAAATTAGCCCAGTACAACTTTATAAAATTGGGCCCTAAAATTATTTTTTTTTGTACAAGTATTAATATTTTTCTTTATTAAGAAAACAAAAATATTTTGATAAACTATTAATTTTATGATAAAATTGAAAATAATAATTTCTTACGGAGTATTATGTTTTTTCTCTTTAATTTGTATAAAAAAAATTCAAAATTTGGACACCTTTCACTTATGGGCCCTGTGAGATCGATCATCCCGCACATGCTCAGAACCACGCAACCACCCCTAAAGATTTCTAAAAAAAAAAAAACAAAGAAAGGGTGTAGGAAAATAATTTAAACTCTAGCTGTTCTAGAGTAAATATTTCATATTAATGAGAGGAGAAACTAACTTGTGGGTCTGCTTGAGAACCCTGAGCTATGACAAACAAAGTAACAGAACATCAAATTTCGTTCTTAGACAGTTGACTGCGCTCTAGAAAGCAAACCCCAGAAGCATATTTACAGTGCAAGCTAACAAGTATAATTACACTTTCAGACCTTATCACTTCAATCACATATCCGTAAGTGAGAAGGAAGCTAAATGCCATTTGTAAATGTTACCTGCCAATTTTTTAGGCCTTGAACAAGATCTCCAGAAGTCTGATTTTCACAGAATGGGTCTGCTAAGAGGTGCATAGCTAGCTCATCCTCCTGTTTAGGTATGACACGAACAGAAGTTGATTGTACACCAAAAGTGGAGGGTTTTACTGATTCAGACTGCACCTTGACATTGTGAATCCCCAAAGCGTCCTCCCATACCCATGAATCAAGCTCTTTTTGATGTTTTTGTGATGACTGATCCTCGTCAATCTCAAGAGAAGAGACAGTGGTCGATTTTGCTTGAAAGCTACCTGCTAATTAATGCCGCAGCAAAGATGGTGGTGAACTTCTAATATAATCTATATATTTTGAATACAGAATAAAGGGGGGTATCAACTTATTCTCCCTGAATTCATAATCAGACAGAATCTTTTAAATGTTAATTATATATTTTAAAAAACAAGGGTCTTGTTTGAAATCGTCATAATGAGTAGTTTAATAATATCAAATCTTTATAATTTTTACTAATATATAATTAAAGATACTCTATAACATATATTAAAAGGCGTTCATGTCAAAGAAATGCCGCCACGTGGTACTCTTCAAAGTAACGATGCCACGTGTCATTCTCCTATACGCCATGTAAGTTAATCACTATTCAACAAAAATAATTATCCTTTGAGTTAGATTTGAACATGAAACCTCCAACACATAGTAAGACTATGCATTTGCCATCTAGACCAACTTTTATTAGTGATTTAAATAATAAAACTATGTACTTCCTTCGTTTCTTAAAGAATGCATCACTTTGGTTTTTTCGGAAATTGAGGCAAAATTRGATAGAGTGATGAGGTGTGTGGCCGTGAGGGTGGGGACCAAAAAGGAAAGGTAAAAGCATTAAAATAGGTGTATTGATGAATATTTTAATTAAGTAGGTGTTGAAAAAACTAGTAATTTAATTGTGGTAACCACATAAAAGAGAGAAAAATGAATATTTTGACCATTGTCCCCATTCCAAAAAAGGAAAGAAAACAAAGTGATGCATTTTTTGTGAAATTTCTATAATAAGAAACTGATGCATTCTTTAAGAAACGGAGGAAGTTTTAATTTCATTTAATAAGTAAATTAGAGGTTATATTGTCATTATTTTTTTCACGACATTAGAAAGCAAGTTTGTATGAACTTTGAAATGAGTGTTCTAAATCGTCAATCCTAACAACTTCATTATTAGAAAAATTGATGGGAATAATRCCACCTTTTGTCGGTCCGCCCGTAMTAATCCATCCTCGCATTAATCCCAAAATAAACCCACCTTAACTCTTAATCTTCCCATAATGCACCAAGTGACATAAGACCTGTTAATCGGGTCATAATTCATTTTTTTCTTCTTTCCAAAAAAAAAAAAAAAAAACCACCTCTCACCCCCACCCACCTAAAGCCCTAATCCCACCACTCTCTCCCACTTCCCACTTCAAAAACCACCACACAAACCACTCGAAACTCCACCCCCACCCTTGAAACACCARCGCCGCACTTCAATACACAACCCTCACCACTCGAAACTACTCCCCCAAGCTCGAAACGCCGCTGCCGCAACTCGAAACGCCACTGACACCCTCGAAAAACAACCAATGCCCTTTGAAACACCACTCCCAACCTTCGAAAAACAACACCCACCTTCGAAATCCCAAACAAACACCACACCAAACTGATTTTCAATTTTGATTTCAAATTTTGATTTTGATTTTTGATTTTCGATTGTGATTTGTAGGTGATTTGAGGATTAGGGTTTCGAAGGAGGTTGTGTTCGTGGTAGGGGTTTTGGGTTGTGGGTGGGTGGTGGACTGGTGGGCAGTGGGAGGGCGGTGGTGCGGAGGCGATGGTGTGAGGGTGTGGTGATTTCTGGTGATTGTTGTTGTATTGATGGTGGGCAGTAGGGTGCGTGGATTGGGTTGGTGGGTTGTCGGTTTCTAGCGGTGCTGGTGGATTAGGGTGGTGGGTTGATAGTGGCTGTTGTGTGTGATGGTGCGTGGATGATGGATAGTGGGGTGCTGATGGTGGCTGTTGTGAGTAATGGTGGTATTATTCAATGAAAAAAAATCATTAAAAAAAAAAGAAATAACTAACCTCCTAAAATAGGTAGGTAACCTAGAATAGTAAGTGCAATATGGGAAGATTAGGGGTGAAGGTGGATAATCATTTTTTTTACTAAGTGCAATATGGGAAGATTAGGGGTGAAGGTGGGTTTATTTTGGGATTAACGCGAGGATGGATTAATATGAGCGGATCAACAAAAGGTGGGATTATTCCCATCAATTTTTCCTTCATGATTTAGTACTTCAAATAAATTATAATAAAGTCTCATGATTATATTTAACGAATTAAAATGGAGTTGTACCCTTTTTCTCACAATTGGTTATATTACTTAACCCGAGGCGCCGAGACATTGCCCGGAAAAGAATACCAGTTAAMACTTAAAAGAAACGTGAAAATTAGAATTGGCAAGATCTTAGAGGATCTTAATGGAACAAAGGGGTTACAAGGATATCTCAATCGATCGAATAATCAAACAATCAATCAAATTCGTAAGTGGGGTCGGTTACAAGGATATCTAATTTTTTATAATTTTTACTATTGTGTAATTATTGATATACATTGGTATAATTTTTTAAAATAAAATGTACATTGGTATACATGTCAAAGTGAAAGGAGAATTGAGAAGAACTTTTAGAAATAGAGGGAGTAGAAGAATATCAAAATTTTATAAGACAAAATTTATAGGGATTTTTCCTCATACATCACGAGGTATTGCGTAATAACCCATATGCCCCCGAACTTTTCAAAACGTCTCATTTATCCCCAAGGATAGGGATAATAACCCAAATACCGTTACTAAGGACAAAAAAACTAACACCATTAGTTTTCCATCCAATTAACCCCTAATTCAAATCATTTAACCTTTAATTCATTCACTCTCCTCTTAATTCTTCTTTGATTATCCAAAAAACAGAGAAAAAAAAAAAGCAAATTACAACTCACCTTTCTATTTGATGAATCTGATAATAACTTCTCTCCTCCATCTTTCTACTTCAATTCCTTTTCTCCTCCATTGTTGCGTAGTTCAAACTTGCTCTACAATCTAGAGAACAAGGTGTTAATCACACACCACCTGGTCATCCAATTCGACCCACCACTAATTCGACGCTGCCAATTCAACCACCGTTATGAGCAGCAACAACCGCCACTTGACCACCCCACGAGCTACACCACCCTCAATCCATGAACCCTACAACCCACAAACTACAACTCGCAACCTCACCCAGAAATTTCGAACACTCAATGTTGAAACAAACTGAAACATTATTTGTGATGGGGAAGAGGTCATTTTTATTTTTTGTTTTTGTTTTTGTTTTTTTTTTTGAATAAAAAAAGGCGTTTCATTTTGAGGGGATTGGGGATGTGGTCATATTATAGCAGAAATTGATGTTGATGTATATTTGGGAAGAGGGGAAGAGAATTAGAAAGGGAATTGAATTCGAGATGAGAGTGCGGGATATGAAAAGGGCTAAGAAAAGGAGAAGTGGTGTCTTTTGAGTTGGTAATGAAGGTTGCTAATTGTAATTACGCCAATTCTCCATTGACTCTCACACATCCCAAATTTTGTTTCTTCTTCTTGGTTGTGAGTTGATTTGGTTTTGAGTTGTAGGGAGGTGAAATCGGTTGGGTTCATAGCCCTGGTTTAGGCCCAGTTGGTGAAATGGAGGTTGAAGATGGAGATGAAAGGAGGTTGAAGATGAGTTTTTGTTTTTCCTTTTTTGAGATTTTTTTACGGATAATTAGAGAGGAATTAAGAGAAAAGTTAACATCGTCAGCTTTTCCATCCATAGTAAGGGCATATGAGCTATTATGTCTAACCTCGAGGGTATATGAGGCGTTTCCAAAAGTTTGGGGGTATATGAATTATTACGCGATACCTAGGGTTATCCGAAGAAATAATCCCAATTTTATAAGATGCACTAATAAATATTAGTAGTCAAAAACATGCATTGACAAACGTGCCAAATGCAAATGAGAAGGACTGTTTAAAATGGAGAGAATTTTTTATTTTTTTTGACYAGGAATATCTAACACTGGTTAAAGAACTTGTTCTTAACTAAAGTATAGTAGTATACTGTACATTTTACTGACAACAAGATTCAATGTCACCAAAAAATTCAAAAAACAAATAACAKTGGAGTWATTCAAACAAATGCCTTTTAATTTTTTTATTTAAACGAACTACCTTTATAATACAAAAGTTTGAGAACCACTGCCCCTTAATGGTGAAATGTTAACGTCGTTTACTTGTGGGRCCCACAAGTTGGTTTTCCCTCCATTTAGCTCATGTCATTGTCATGTGATTATCTCATCACCATACAAACCACCCAAATGTCTTAGCCCACACCACTACCCACGACCCCATAAACCCAAATTGCCACCACCACCCACCACCTACCAACCGAAGTCGCCACTACCCATCCACGAACCCAAATCGCCACCACAAAGCCACCACTTTTGGTTTTTGCTCCTATCTCCTCCTTCACAACCACAAAGCCACCACGAATCTCCATGACATGACAGCCACCCACCACGCACGAGTCGAACCCCCAAACAACGAAACCCCACCCAAACCCTACCCATGCGAACACCCATCCCACGAAACCTCCTATGAATCAGTCGATCATCCACGAAACCCACCGACGAATCAACCCCTAATATGTGAAATTAGGTTCGTGGGTGGCGTGTGGGTGGTGTAGATTTGAGTTGTAGGGTTTATGGGTGATGTCAATTTGAGTTCTAGGGTTTGTGGGTGGTGGCGATTTGAGTTCTAAGGTTTGTGGGTGGTGGGTGATGGRGAATTGGGTTTGTGGTTGGTTGGTAGTGGGGTGGGTGGTGGCGAATTGATTTCGTGGGGTTCGTGGGTTGTGGTGATGGCTAGGTAGCTTTTGTATGGGTGGTTTGTGTGGTGGCGTCGAAGTGAAAGAGGGGAGAGAGAGAGAGAGAGAAAGAATTGAAAGAGGGGTGGTTAATGGCAAACATAATGGAGAAATGGCCCAAACCGTAAGTGGCACTGGTTTGCAAATGTTTGCATTATAAAGGGCAGTTATTTTAAAAAATTAATTAATTAAAATGCAGTTGTTTGCAAAAGCCGGTATATATAAGGGAGTTGTTCGCAAATTTTCCTTTCTTAATATTTTAGAAAGCGACATGTCCGTGCTTCTTTATGCAAGATGTAAGAGGCATTAAACATACCTGACTCAGCATCTTCATAATCTGATGCCCGAGCACTGCTATCAGTATTTTGCGAAGTCACCTGAGAACACTTTAGTTGCATGCCTGAAGTTAAGGCATCTTCTGCCTCTGAATCGCACACACTTTGTTTTATTTCAGGGGCATTCACAACAGCTTCCTCCATCTCTCTGAAGCGGTTGAAATTTGTCCTATATCCCTAATATATGACAGACATCATCAATGTAGAAGTTATCAATTAATCCAGGTAGACCATTTAACTAATCCTCTAATCTTTCCACAACAGAACAAGAAACAGGGGCTTGAATGAAAAAATATAAACTATTGCACTGTACATAACTTTTGAATTTAGAAATAAACACAAGTGCACAACTAGCCACCTAAACCCTCTGGCCTAAACTAAAGCAAGGATCTTGGTGTAGCAATCAGATTCCTTAAACAATACAAGTCTTTTCAACTTTTCTATCATGTAGAGACAGCTAAAGACACACACAGATGATGCAAGTCATGCAACAAAGGGCACAAATCTTTAAGCACAGAGAAGCACTCAATATAGATTGGTAAAGGAAAACCCATATATTCAGAACATTATGATGATCTTGATCACTGTTTCATTAAGTTTACATTTACACTGTATTTCTTTTTTTTTTTAAAGATTAATCCAACATCTTTAGGCTCTTTCTACTTTTTTATATCTTTCCTTGACCATCTTTATTCTTTAAATAGCACTGAGAGCATTGGACCTTAAAAAGCACATTCATAACCAAACAACTCACATCAGAAACTGAATATTTTTATAAAGTCAAGAGATGACAATTATATTCTCAATCATATAATGGCTATAAGTAAAAAAAAAAAAAGAAAATGAGATTTGTCAGTAAACTAGTAATAAGGGAAAAAGTTAGCTCCGTATTCCATCCTTCTTTCCTATTCATGCAATATGTATATTCTTCTCATGAGCYTAGTCGAGATTCAAAGACGGTTTACAAGATTCTCTGTTGTAGACAAAAGCAGGAAAGTAAATGACACAAAGCTATCGTTTTTCAATTTTTCTACTTTTTTCCGGGGGGGAGGGTCTTATAAGTGTTTAGAATAAATAGATATTAAAAAATGGAGAAAAATCTAAATAATGAAGAAATAGCAGCAGGAAGTTTATAGTTGGAGAAAGTAAAGGGGTTCACAAGAGAGAGAAGGAAATTCTTTTTAACTCAAACAAGAAAGGTGAAAAATACTACTCAAAATTGAAAATGCATTTGATGATGGCTGATTGCTATTGCCATACATGTCTAATATGTTATTATGATCAACTTACAATCTTAATACAATTAAATGACAGTGAAGTTGGATGCTAACCTTTACTTCCCTGTAGTGTACAAGGACAATGTGGGAGAGATCCCTGTAGCAAAATATTAAAATAAAAGTTTAGAAAAGAAAGAAAAAGAGAACAGATTTAAGACACACTTATAAAAAGTAATCTCAGTACTCTTATAACAACACATAAGAATTGGAGTAAGCGACTTTTTTTGTTTACAGCTTAACGTCAGTGGATAGTTTTCATTTCTCTAAGAATAAGCGCATTAACATACGGCATACCTAAAAAACAGCATATTCTCAAAATAGTACACTAGTCCCAAATCACAAATGCTAGAACTGGCAAGAGTCCTTCACGAATGATCTCCACATGGACATTCTCAATTTATCTAAACTTTGTTACACATTAGATTAACAATCCTGTGATCCAAATGTTTTGAATTCCATAATGAAGGTAGTAGCGTTAATGCAATCACCCACTCCCACATTACCTACCCAACTACCACCACCACCCTAGACCCTATGGCTTAACAACCACCTTTCTCCCACAAAGTCAATCTTTATCATCACCACCAGATAAATTCAGATATCCATTTTCAGAACTACGGAAAATTTGGCCCATCTATGGCTGAAAAACCAGGGATTAAGAAGCAATACTACAATTGATTTCGGCCCTTTCATCAAAGGAAGGTGACAGCAAACTCTGTATGTAAGTGCTTGTTTGGTTGCAATGGGAATTAACATCCAATGGTAATTTACAACTCATGGTAGGAATTTGCTAACGTGTGTTGGGTTGCGATTAGGGAAATACCATTTCCTTGGAATTTTGAATCTCCTCAGGGGGTTAGGACGTTAGGTGAATATTTTTATAAGTTGCGTAGGAATTTCAATTTCCCACAGAATTTCAATTGCCTACAATTTGCACTCATTTAGTTAACCAAACAACATGAAAAAAAATGCATGTCCAAGTAAGTTTTAATTTCTATGGTATTATGGTACAATGCCAACAAGTCAGCAACCAAACAAGCCCCCTAAGAGAAGGAGGGATTTATGGAGAAAGTGAAGGAAAGATGACAATTAAAAAACAATGCACAGATTAGGATACATAACCAAACAGGGTTAATAAGGCAATGGAATGTCCAACTGTATAGAAATCCTCCATGCCTCCACCTTATTTTGATTGATGCTTGTTCTTTGACCATATGGGCTCTCTTATTGTGAGACAACAACAAAACTTAAAGCACAGATACTGTCTGTGACAGCAGAAACACATTTGGCAATTATCAGTGTGTAAATCAGATGATAAGGAAAATGATTTAGTACAGTTTAACAGTCAAAAAGTCCTTAAATTAGATTGGAAGAAAGAACGTCAATGCATCTTCAAAAAGTCAATGCAAGAGAAGATACCAAGAAGGCCAATAGAGCAAGACCAAATAAAAAATTGTAAAGTAATTCAATAGCTTTTATACTCACTCTTCTAGTAACCAATAACTTCTTCTTTGAAAATTATCATTGTGCTCTCCATGGGCATAATAGCAGTGCAGCACATCGATGCTTCCAGCCTGCACATAGACATTAATTAGGAAGAAAAAAGAGAAAATTTTAATACATGAATTAGGGCAACATTAATAAAATAGATGACAAAACAATAAAACATCAATAACACAAGACTCTCAATCAAACAGCTCTATAAATATTTGGAAAGGAAAAATTWATCAAGATGAAACATTACAGGTTAAAACCACAAAATCAAATGACCTAAATGTAACTACAGACATCTGCCTCTTGCCTTCAGCCTTTCATGAGCCTCTTTAACCGTCTTCCCATCCTTTTTCTTCCTCCAACTATGACCATCTTTCCTAAAGTATCTCAGAACCTTTCTGTCAAATAAAAAGAGTGAACCACCTACAAAGAAATTGCATATCAGCTATGACAGTATTATAATTACATGATAGCCCGGTAGGARAGAACACAAGCCAAAAAGTAATATATTAGATAAAGGTAACAAATAACAGAAGAATCCTCAAAATGATAAGCAAATGTATCAAACAAATCAACAGCATGAGAGATTATACCACTGTCAAACAGAACAAGAACCAAAATTTTTAAAAGTAATTTATTGAATCTAATTACACAAGCTGTAACACCCCGTAATTGCATACCATTTATTTGGTAATTATTTATATTAAATAGTTTTATGAATTATTTTTTATCTTCTTCTTCTTCTACACCTTAATCCCATTAGACGGCAACACGAGGACTTCCTAGGAGGTCACCCATCCTAGTACTATTCTCGCTCAACCATGCTCAAAGATGTGGCATATTTTTACACTAGCTATCACAAGCCTATCGCAACTTTCCTCCTTTKTCCAGGCTTAGGACCGGCAGGGGGAAACCTTTCCCATTGGCAGAGTTATCGGGAATAGTATACGGGTTATCGGGAATAATATACAAGCACCCACAAAAAAAATTATATCCTCTTTTATCAAAAATATTATTATTCTTACTTTGACTAAGCACTAAATAAGGTAAAATAAATCACTTTTGGTTAATGTTAGCCGACCCCACATATGGGATTAAGGCCTTGATTGATTGATTAATTGACTAAGCACTAAAGAAGGTAAAATAATTTGTTAATTAACAGTAAGCTTTGCTCCTCCTAGTTCTTCCGCACACTACGCCAAATCATCTTCTTCACACAAACACACACCCCTCCATTCCTCCATCTTCATCTTCTCTTAGTTTTGTGGGTGATTTGAGGTAACAAAATTGAGTTCTAAACTCGCAATTTTCGGGTTGAGAATCGATTTYAAATGTGATTTTCGAGTCTTTTCTTGAGCGATTTTACTCTAGTCTAATTCCTTCGCTAATCAAGTAAGTGTTGATCTTAAGTTTTAATTTCAAATTTATTTATTTTGTATTATAGTTCTCTGATTCACAAAACTGATTATTAATTAGCACGAGTGATATAATAATATTGTTTCCATTTTATATGGTGATCATACACCTATTTTGCACTCAGTAGTATTGCACCTATATAGTAGCCCACTAATTGCATCAAAATAAAAAAAATACAGTAGCCCACTGAGAGTCATTTTGTTACTGACTTGCATTGTTAATGAAAGCCATGTAAAATGTCAATGCTAGCTCTAGTATTCTTGGACTTGCTGCTACTTGATTTACCAAGCACATAATATAGTACTTGTGACGCATCTTGTGTTGTACTAAGACTATTTTGTATTACTCTAATGTGGATGACTGGATGTCTAATAAATTCTTATTAAAAGGGGTACATATACAAGTACGTTTGCTATGGACTATGTTAGTGCACGTATGCTATGGATGTCTAACTTTAGGAARGATGTGTGTCACCTGTATAATTCCATTATATATTGTAGATCACAGATTTATAGAGGAACATTTTTTAGTTGAGATTTGAGAATCGTTGATTGTTGTTGCTAATAAGGTAAAATTTCATACTAAACATATGCGGTTTCATTTAGTAATCCTTTTACATTGGTTTGAGAATTTATATTGTGAAAGCTTTTTACAATGTTCATTTATATTGAGATTTAAATTGTTTTCCGAAGTATTACTGTTTGATTTGATAGAGTTTATGAGATCTATATTAAAAGGAGGAAGTTCCTTCATGCGAAAAGTTTAAGTTGTTATTTTAAAAGAGGAAGTTCTCCAACCTTACGAGCTTTTATAGAGTTTTATTATGGAGTTGTGGTAAGTGATATTCCGCGAGTTTGGAAACTTGTTGAGTTAATTGTGTCCCAACCATTTAATTTATTAGTAGTTAGGAGTATGTTGATCAATACTCTTGCCAATTGTCTTCTTTTTTGGTTCGTTATCAAGTAAGGGGTACGCATACTAGGGGCTTTGGTGTGTTTTATCTAGTGAGCCTAGCTAGTTCACTAGATCTTTAATGTTAATTGTTATACTAAAGGTTTTGCATAATGGTTTAGAAAGAAAGAAGAATATAAACTTGAGTTTGTTTTAAAAAGTAAGTTCAAGATTATTTGAATGTTATTCTTCTAGTTTATTTCACCTGTATAGCTTTGAAATGAATTTACAAGATATTCCTATATGTCTTATGTGCACATTGGATGATTTTGTTTTATTATAGTATGATGTATGATATTGTTTTATTATATCCTAGGGCTGGTCCTATTTCTCGTGAAATATAATTAACAAGAACCTTTTCATAGAACATTTTGGCCTTTACAATACCTACCAAATCCTAATGGACGAATGCCCAACTCCACGCTTTCATGAGAGTAATAAAATTGGCACTTGTGCACCTACTGGAGGTAATATCACTATGAAGATTCAAACCTTTGATCACGCTGTGGATCATGTAGTAGATTGGGGAGGTAGTCATCACTAGTACTACAACGCCTCACATCATGAATTGTTTGAATATGGAGCTTATCCCTACTGCTCTACCAGGTGATTTTTCATATAATCTAGGTTACAAGGATAAGGTTGCTAGTGCAAATTCGCACAATGGAGTTTCTTTATAAAGAAGATATATAATTTATTGAAGGGCACCTTCCTGAACATGCCTTGAAAAAAATTTGTTTACAAATAGGGTCCTAGAAGCACAATTGTTTTTTATATCTTGATTGACTCCATCAATGGGCTCCCTACTGCTAAAAGTTTGTCTTAATGGAACAACTCCTGCCCACTGTTTGTTTTGTAGAATTTGTACAGTATGTAGTTCCACACAAAATAGTTTAATTGGCAGCTATACAAGTACAGTTTGGAGATAAGTTCAATATACCCTGGCTTCAATGCTACRGTGCTTATTTGATTTATTGGTGTGTGGTGAGTGCCCGAGTGGTGACAAATTCCCGGCCAACTTATAAAGTTATAATTGTTGAATATGCCTTATAGCATTTTAATCAGCCACCTTTTCCTTTTCCTCTTGCAATGGTTCTAGATAAAGTAACAAGGTCACTCCAAGATGAAATCCTAGTGTATAAAAAGGCTTAAGGTGCACCAAACCCGACCAAGGCGATCGGACTTCTTAGAGCCTTAGAAGCGCCTCGTTAAAGCGAAGCGCACCTAAAAAGTAATGGGAAAAGTCTTTAAAAAATCTGGGGAAAAAAACATAAATGTGCGCCACAAGCCACAAGCCACAAGCACTTCACCTTGACCAATTTAAGTGCTTCGCACGCCACGCCTTTTTCAAACACTGTGAGGTCCCATGGTGTATTGGTGGATGAAACTAAAACTGGGACAGCACAGATTGGATGTTTCAACTAAATTGGAGTAAGGCCTCAAATGTCATTTTAGGACACAGATAGGGGCGAACGATGTTGTGGAGAGGTTGGACGGAAAGGATTTATCCATGAGTGAGCGTTTTTAATATCTTGGGTCACTCATTCAAATGAATGATGGTATTAACCAAGATGTGGCTCAATATCATTATTCTTTTGAATGAGTGACCCATGATTAAGTCACAAGAGATTAAGTTAGGGAGGCTTAAAAGGAGAGCGGCCACGAGAGTGTTGTGTGATCAAAGCATCCCTTTAACAATGACGAGGAAGATGGGAAATTCTACAGTCATAAGACTAATGTTGCTCTATGGTATAGAATGTTGGGCTTCTAAGAAGGAACACATTTAAARGGTAGGGGYTCACACAGGTGCAGGTGTTTGTGTCATGCGTGGGAATACTCTACGGGATAGAATGAAAAATGAACTTATCCGCAYAAAAGTTGGTGTTGCATAATGAGACCTTGTAAGCAAACAAAGGAAATATTGTATATGTTGGTTTGGACTTGTAAGACGAAYACCTGATGGAGCATCAATGCGGAGAGTGGAAGAGTTGATTGGTAGAAGTTAGAATATATATGAAGCAAATTGATTTATAGAAGAATCAGGTTCTGAATCGTAGGAGATAGAGGAGAAGAATATGTGTGGGTGATTACACTGAATGATCACTTTTGATTCAGTTAGCCAACCCTATGCTTGGTAAATAGTTTAAAAGTCCTTAAAAAATGTAACGTACTGTCTGGAAACACTTTGTTCAGGATCATGTGTAAATATGAATCTAAGTTTCTAGTTGTTGTTATAGCCTAATTAATTGACTTTATTCACCAACCTTCCATAGAAGGTAGAGCCTTGGCTCTATGCTGGAAGCTTAATTGAGAACATGTAATGCCTACTCTTTAGGTGTATTTCTTTTTGTCTGAAGGGTTCAGTATGTACTTATTCATAAAAAAAAAAAAAAAWAAAWAAATAACCAGAAAGCAGAGAGTCTTACTTGGAGGCATATTCGGAGGCTCTGGAGCAATAGTAAACCTTTGATAGTTCTGCAGAATCTCACAAATCTCAGGTGTTCGCAGCCACCGATGTTGAGCTTCAAAGAGTAATCGTTCAATGTCTGCATTCCACAAAAGCGCAACTTGATATACAAACCAGGTACCATAGTTCACATAACAACATTAATATACACCCTAGAGCATAAATGTCAGCACCATAAATCCAATAAAATAGATAAGCATGCAAAATGAAATGGATGAGGACAGGCAAACACAGTAGGTATCTGCAGATGCAAATGAGAATTACAGTAGAAAAAATAGGAAAATGATTCCTAGTTTGCTACAATTACATTCATTCAAGCACAGTTATGTTTTATGCAAGCATTCTCACACACATATAAGGAAGAATCCCTCCTGATTACCTAAGATGATTCTCCACAAAAAGGTGCAGCAATATTACACACTGACGATGAGTGCAAGAGCTAGACCTAGATGACACACAAATGCACATGATCCTATGCCAACTGTATACAGGATATTTACAGAAAAGGAAAAGAAAGGGAATAAAATGCTTAATGCTACTTGACTATATGAGCTTTATGCCCTAATGGACCATACTTCATCAATCCTACAAGCTTGAGTTAAGTGAACTCCTAGCTTAGGCAGAGAACTCCATCTGGTTGAAAATATTCGATACATTTGGAATCTTAATATTATTCCAGTATTCATAATTAGGGAGAATATTCAGAATTTCTCTTAATATAAGAAGAAAAAAAAAACATATTCATGCGGGGTCTTATTTAATTGGTTTAATGAGTACTATAATAATATTAAACTTTTATAATTTTTACTAATTCTTGACACTGAGATTATTCAGACAAATGGTAAAATTAATCAAGTTGTGGCTCATAGGATAAAAGGTGTGACATAAATAAAGAGATGGCATCCTTTAAAGTTGAAGAGGAATTCTATAAGATTGTCATTAGAGTGATGGTGCTATATGTGTGGACTTCTAAGGAGCACAATAAGAAGGTGGGAGTTACATAGATGTGTATGCTAGATAGTCATGCGGAAACACTATAAGGGATAGAATTATGTATGATGATATCCAAAGGAAAGAGAAAGTTCYTGTAGTAGACATTGCAGAGTGCAGACAAAWTAACGAAAAAATCACATGTGTTAGTGTGTTGGATTAGACATGTAACTATGTAAGGCGGAAACCTTAAGATGTCGGTACAAAGAGTGGAGGAATGTCGGTACAAAGAGTGGAGGATTGGGATCATAAGGAGCTTAAAAGAGATTAAGGGAGACCGGAATGGAAAGATATGAAGCAAATGGACTTTTTATGATGTCTTTGATTGTAGAGGGTGGAGGATGAGGATTTTTGTTGATGATTACATGGAATAGTCATTTTTTGTTCATTTAACCAACCTCACTTTTTGGAATTAAAACTTTGATTGAGCATTAATTTTCAACAATGAACCAAAGTCTCCCTTGTGCGATCATTGATAATGGTTAGAAAATTCTTATTAATTTACATCCTTTAGGCTATGTTTGGATAACAATGGATGAGAGAAAGTGAGGGAAGGGTGAAAGGAGGAAGGGAAGGGAAGAGAAAGGAAGGGGAAAGTGTGGTCCATTTTCCCTCCAAATCTCTCCAAATTTGGAGGGATTAAGCTTATTAAAGAGGGAGGGAAAATGGATCCCTCTCTCTCCCTCCCCTTCCCTCCTTCAAATCTTTATCCAAACAAAGGAAATTATCCCCCTTCCTTTCTCTCCCCTTCCTTTCCTTCCATTTCTTGATATCCAAACATAGGTAGGGTTAGGCTTTAGCACCATGTGATTTGCTAATAGCCTAATACAATACGGCAAACATTAGGCCAACGGTGATAGGACTAGTTACATACATGAAATGATGAAAATGGCAGATAACCAAATTTATTAATATTGTTCATAGGAGCATGTCCACTATTGTGCAAAAGAGCACACCAAAACATACTTCAAGATTAGCTACATAGCACTTTGCATTGCATAGATGCTTAACATTACTGGTGACTCGGATGTATTTTTTGTCCTTCTCAATTTTCATTGTGAAAATCTCTGTCCTCTTCCTTGCCTTTTCTTCTAGTCCATTCATCCTTCAGGTGGAATAAGGTGGAATATGCCATTGAGACATTTCTTGAAAACACAATTGAAAATGGTAATCTACTTTGAAGTTGATGTCCATGATGATATCAATCATCTCACTCAAGGACAAGTGGACAACATACTACACTTCCTTCAATTAGAAAAAAGAAAACAAAATGCATGTTTTACTCTTTTGAAAGTTGCAACTCAACACACATTCTTGCAAAGATCCATGATAAAATGAAGGAAACATTTCGAACAATGACCTAATATATGTCATTTTTTGCGAACAACGACAATCCTAAAATTTGCGAACCATAGTCATTTTGTTTGCTAGTGGGGCCTACCCACTCCTCAATTAACACCCTTAATGGCTTAATCACACTGGTGATAACCCAAACCTCTTACCTCTTATTTCTCCTATTAACCCACAAAAATAAGCAGTGGTAGAGTAGGAAAATCAGGTCTAAGTTGGGTAAATCGGGTGAATGAGCAGTTTTTTTTTTGGGGGGGGGGGGGGGGGGGGGGGGGGGGGGGGGGGGGGGGGGGGGGGGGGGAGATTGGGTTCATAATGGGAGAAATAAGAGGTAAGGTTATTTTTGGGTTTACACAAGAGTAATTATGGACTAACGGCAGACTTAAGATTAACATTAAATGGCAGTGATTCACAAATTTTAGGATTATATTAGGTTGTTGTTTCAAAAATATACCGTATGTAAATTAGGTCGTCGTTTGCAAAGTGACATATATTGCATCGTTGTTTGTTATTTTTCGTAAAATCTAATGTGTTTTTGGAATGCATTCTCTTAAAAAATCCTCACATGACCCCACTTACTCTACTCACAACACATTTAAGCCTTTACATCCTCCAATTTATAATGTGTGCYAGGGACACCCACTACAACATTGACAGCCACTACACATTTAAGCCTGTACAACATTATTATTCTAATATAACCCGATACAAACCGGATGTCTTAAGTTTGAGTTACGAAAATATATAAGCAAGTGTAGTAGTGRTGACTATTGAGAGAACTTWKCCTTTAATTAAAGCCGAACTTAACTCAAAATTCCAACTAATCAAAGACTAAGGCCGTCTTTGGGCATATAAGCACTAATTACGTTTTCAATCTCCTTACCCCAGCAGCAAGTGCAGCAYCTTCACCTTTATCAAACCATCACTCTTCCGATAGGTCTTGACTCTCAATTACTAATTTTCACCGCCACACAACACATCAAGAATGACACCAAGTCCATCCCTACTCCCTAGCTCCTTCATRCCTAGTCCTGTGACTCAAATCTTGTCCAATGTACCACAACTTATACCCCAATTCCTAAATGAGAGAGGGAAACTCCAATGTATTTCACGATTGAAACAAGACATTTCCGATGAACATAGCTTGAAATTTGAAAAGTTTGAACCTTTGAGCTGTAGTACCATAATGATCACGATAGTGTGTCAAAAGGATGAGAAATGGTAGAAACAAGTCCTCCTAAATTCTCAGCTCATTGTGCTTAATTTAGTAATTAAAGAAATAACTGAGTAAATTAAAGCTCGTATGAGACACAGTATGTAGAATCAAGCAAACAAAATAACAGAAATGAACCTTCTGAAATCGAAATTACAAGCACGGATCAAAGGAGTATGAAAAACAAAAGTGGAAGAAATTCTCACCAAATTCATTGTCGTTAATGACGCGATTCCTCTGAGCCATGAGAAACCCTCGTAAGAACAAGAATTCAATTGAATTGAAGAATACAATTGGGAGTGGAAATTAAATATATAAGAAGATGAGATTGGAGGATGAAGAATATGCGGTGGAATGAAGAATAAAATATGAAGAAGAAGAAGAAGAATGAAGGAAGTTGAGTCCAGTCGTGGTAAATTTCTTCAAAGGGGAAAAAAAAGACCGCGGATGTGAGAATCGGTAGCTGTTTGCCTACTGTTTGGGATTGTTTGGGTAAAGCGCAAGTTCACGATTAGGATATTTTGCGTCATTTTAAATATTGAATGTTATGTTGCCGACTTGCCGTGTGTCACCCACCCACCTTATCAACTTTAGTCGTACCCAGTAATACTCGGGAGCGAGTATTATCAATTTACAAAGGTGTATAAATATTAGAGATTAGTAAAAACAGTGAGTACTCAATTCAGTATCTAGAACCAGCGGTTTCAAACTCAGAATCGGTTGTGTTGGTACCGGTTCCAGTTTCAAAAATGTAAAATCGGTTATGATTGATTCCGAGTTCAGGTAGAGAGTTCATAAAACCGCTGGGTACTGGTGGTACCGATACTGACACCAGTCACCGGGTATCTTGAACCAACAAGTACCGAGGACTCCAACAATAATACGTACGAAGTAAAAAAAAAAAAAAAAAAAAAAACCAAGACAAACTTTTATATGAGGCAAACCACACAAAATTTTAAGGTGTGGCAAAGGGTAAAACTGTAAAAATATTCTTTTAAAACCAATCAAACCCTAATCTTCTCTCTCATTTCGCCGCTTCTCTCACTCTCACTCTCTCTATAACTCACTCCCTCACTTACATCTTCCTTCATTCATCTCTCGCAAATCGATCTTCGCACTTCCTAGGGTTTTCAAAGGCGAACCCCGYAATCGTTCACCAACTCAAAGGCGAACCTCTCATCGCCACCGCAGTAAGCAATTATCGAAGAGGAGACTCGGAGGGACGACGGCGATGAGGGGATCGGAGGCGAACGACGTGGAAGGAGTTGAAGATGATACAAACGACATGGAGGCCAACAACGTGGTAGGAGTGGGGAGGCGAACGACGTGGAAGGAGTGGAACGACGTGAATGAGGTTTGGACTGAGGAAAAGCCAAGATTAATGACGTGAACGATGTGAATTGCGAAGGGGGGTTACTAAATACCGCTGCATATTTACTTGTATACCGCCCGTATTTTGGGTGTTAGAATTGAATTACCCTCACATTCACTACCCTCACTCACGCACACTCATCACCCTCATCACCAATCACTCATTCTCTTTCCACCCCTTTCACATTATCAATTAAAACCACTGGCGCTGCCCTCATTGATCGGACCATCACCGCCTCACAACGTCGGCCGAGCACCGCAAGCCACCACACATACTCCCATCGCCAAAGTCGCACTCCGCCTCCGCGCCACTTTGACGTCATACCCAGTCACTGAATGCATGTATTTTTAATAAAATTATACATGGTTAGATATTATTTTTTTGGATTTGAAGGAAGGGGGTCTTCGAAGTTATGCCCGTCTGGAATTGCAGGTGTCGTGAGAGACTCCACTGGTATGTGTGTGACTGGTTTTAGGGTAAAAAAGTGTTTCCTTCTGCCCTTGCTGCTGGATTTTGGGCTATGTTAGAAGGTTTAAAACTAATTAAAAAAATTTCAAAACATAGAGTAGATAATCACTATCTCABTTTTTACAATTGCTTTTACTGTATTATTTTTGAAAAAAAATTGAAATAGCAAAGTTGAGAGAGTCCAAACGCTAAATAGGAAACCAAAAGCAGTAAGCATAGAGAGAAAATTAAAATATAAGAAGCAAAACATGTAGGTGTTTCTGTTTAATTAGAAATTAATTAATTAATAAATAAATAAATTTTAGCTTTTTTATCTTTTTATTTTTTTAGTGTATTTTGTAAAATTTGAGTGCATTTAGTAGTTATGTAATTTAGATATCTCTTGTAATTAACCTTCAGGCATGCTGCCTTTTGGTATTAATTTAATGGATCCTCTGAGATCTAATGTCGCATAACAAGATTGATGTTTTGTTTTGAAATTGGTAAAAAAAGATTATAATGCAAGTATTTTCCGGGTCTCATTCATTGCTTAATGTGATATGAATCAACTCGTTGCGGAGGCTCCATCGAAGAGTCCACGTCGAGAGGAGTCGTTAGTAATTTTTTATTATTTTTCCAATATGAGGACTTGCGTGTGAAAATCACACAGGTCCCATGGTGACTTGCGTGATTCTCACACATAGGTCCCATGGTGACCTGCGTGATTTAGGAGCGRAGGTCAAATGGACAACTGTGTGATATGTGCACACAGYTCCAATGGCGATTTGCTTGTCAAAATCARACAGGTTTCCATAGGACTTATATGCGCAAATCAAGRAAATTTTCATTGGACKTGTGCGTCAAAATCACGCGGGTAACCATGGGACTTGTGTGAATTTGACACGCAMGTGTCCATTTTTAAATTTATACACGACCGGATTTTCGCAAATTAAAATAACGATATGAGTTCAAAATTTGAATGTTATCTCAGCCATTGGTTGGGAAGACTACTTCGACTTTGAGAACAATTGAACCCTTTGATGTGGTGGAGGTTGGAGACCACTTCTCGTAGTTGTAGTGGTTGTGATGCTTATCAACTAATGTTTGTGRGGGACTYCGGGAGTTGTAGAGGTGGTGAAGGGCTTTCAATCATTGGTGGTAAGTTAGTGGGTGATGGGATGCGTGCTAATTGTTGGTGGTAATTGCAGTGGCGGTGGTGGCAAGGKGGTGGTTGTKTTGTGGTGGTGGGAGMTCGGTGGTGGTTGRATTGTGGTGGTGGGAGGCGGCGGCGGTGGTGGTGGTGTTTAGAAGTGAAGGGTGGTGGGCTAGTGAGATGTTAGAGAGAGAAGTGGTGTATGAGTAAAATTGTGACTAAGGGTGAAAATGGAAACTTGTTACGTATTTCAGGCGGTATATAGCAATTCACATTGCGAAGAAGATGAGAGAGCAAGTGGAAGGAGTTGAAATAGGATGGTCAGTTGATTTACTTTTTCTTTTTATTGTTACTTACTTTTATTGAGTGTAATTACTTTTCCGGTAAGTGCACTTACTTTTTCTAATTGACAATTACTTTTTTATTGACACACATTACTTTTCATTAAAGTACAATACTTTTTCAATGTGTTATTATTTTTCGTAAGATCTGATTACTTTTCTTTCTTAATATTACTTACTTTTTTGCGATACACATTTACTTTTTCGTTAAAATACGATTACTTTTTTCTAATGTGTTATGTTTTTTCGTCAATCTGATTACTTTTCTTCATAATATTACTTACTTTATAGTTGGTACCATACACATTTACTTTTTCGTTAAAGTACGATTACTTTTCTAATGTGTTATTGATTTTTTCGTAAGATCTGATTACTTTTCTTTCTAAATTCTTACTTTTTTGTTGATACAGAATTTACTTTTTCGTTAAAGTCGATTACTTCTAATACGTTATTTTATTTTCGTAAGATTATATTACTTTCTTTCTAATATTACTTACTTTTTAATAATATGGCATTTACTTTTTTTTCTAATTCACTTACTTTTTCAGACTGTTGAGAATTGGAGAGAGATAATGTATTGAGATTGGAGTACACTGACAGCTTGTCGCGTACCTATCAAAAATACCTATTAAGACTAACCTGCAGCTAGTGTAACAGGATCGTATCACGAGAAACAACAACTACTGACTAATTGAATAAAGCATATCTAAAACTAACAAGAGAAACGTTGTTGTGATTAAGAAAACTAAGACTAATGACCAAGTAACAGAAGAAATTAAACTATATAATTAAAGAATCTAGAGTTATGGTTCACGATAGCAGTAATTGACAGCAAATTGCATCGACAATTTATAACATGCATAATCAAACAGGATCAAAGCTCTCTCGAATCAATTGAACCATAGAACTACTCCTAACCGTATCTCTCGACTAGGAAAGTCTCGTTCTACCTATTATGTTGATCTTGTTCTAAGTCTCAATCGCTAGATTAGAGACTTGTGACTAATCAGATTAAGCAAGTAAGTCGGCCCTACGAAATTGAATTAACATGAATAACAATCTAATAGAATTCGATTAAAAGCCAAGCCATGATTGAATCAAGCCAATTATAAATCAATCACATGCTACAGATCCCCAATCGCTCTAGAAATTAGACTACTCGCTCATAATTAAATTAAACATAATGATTGCAATTGGGAAAGACATAAACAAAGTGTAGAACAATTAAAAGCAATAATAAAAACCCTAAAACAATTAAAAACAATAATCAAGAGTATCAACAATTGAAAGCAATAAAGAAACGAATTAAAGAAAGAATTAATTACCAAAAGAATGATTGCAATTGATGAATGATTGAATGAATTTTATTCCAAAGCCAAAACTTGGGTTCCACAATACGTAATTGAGTTCTCTCTCTTATTTCTGAAAAACTAATGATAGAATCCAAGATAATTACAAAATTAGGATTTCTCCCCTTGAATACTCTTGCTATTTTCTAATTTAAAACCAAGCTGCTTAATTACAAGATTGTCATCCTCATTAATTACAAATAAACCGAATCAAGAACCCAAAACCGAATGCCAAACCGATCGGTTTGGATTGAACCGATCGGTTTGGATCTGAACCGATTGGTTTGGATCTGAACCGATTGGTTTGGATTCAAACCGATCGGTTTGGGCTCGGATTTCCATGCTCAGCCCAATTCCGCTCGATCCAAGGCTCGTGCTACAACCGCGAAGCTCCGTAGTGACTCCCAATCAGCCCAAAATCGATCCAAAAGTATTGAAAAGATCCTGAAACTAATCAAAACACTAAACACACAATATTAGTAGCAACAAGGCCTTTAGGAGGCCAAAATCATCTAAAATGACAAGAGAATGAGGGGGAAAATCATACAATAAATCAATACATCAACACTCAGCAGAGAAAAGAGGAGAGAGATGACGGAAGATGGAGGAGAGAGATGACGGATTTAAACTCACTAATTGTTTGTTATTTTATTATTATTTTTGTAATATTATCATTTGTTATTTGATTTAAAGTTGGCCACACCTTAATTATAGGTGTGGCTGAATGTTGTATAGTGGGCTACACAACCAAACCACCCTCTGAAACAAATTTTTTTCCTTTTCTTTGCTTGCTCAGCTCCTTTTTGTATACAACCAACCACACCTATAGTTAAGGCTACACCACCTTAACTATAGGTGTGGTTGGTTGTATACAAAAAGGAGCTGAGCAAGCAAAGAAAAGGAAAAAAATTTGTTTCAGAGGGTGGTTTGGTTGTTACTGCATACAACAACATTATGTTTTATTTTTGTTTGTTTATTTATTTATTGTTTTAAAAAAATACAGGTTCCCCAAAAAATTGAATCGGTTCCAGTTCCGCGAAAATTGGTCGGGTGCCCGATTGTGCTCAACCCTAACAAATATGATGAAAAAAGCTAAAAGAAGTTAATAAGTTTTTTGGGATTAAACATAGAAAAAAAAGAGAAAAATTGGACAATTTTAGATCCATGTACTTGATTTCACTCTCAAAAGTAAATGTGGGAAATTATTCAATAAACATTGGTAAATGAAGATGGTATACGAAGAGTTTTCTTGATAYAGAGAAATAAGTGTTTTTTTTTTTGAAAAAAATAGATAGTGTTGGGAGGGAAATGGAAGTAAGTTTAGGAGGAAAAAATATAGATAGTGAGGATTGCTTTAGTATAGATATGTAGATATATAGATTGTACTGTCCTAGCGGCTTATGCATGTTTAAAAAAATGCTATTATGTGGTGCTATGCACGAGCCACTAGTAAGTTATCTAAGGGTATGTTCGGATGGGGCCTTTAATATGTAGCTTTTAGAGTTTTGACTAGGTCAACAATCTACCTTATCTAACTAATGGTGTTTGACTATCTAGCCGTGCAAAGTAACATTTAGCTGTTGAGGTAAATTTTCACAAAAGCTACTAGTGATAGCTTTTGGAGTAGCTTTTTTTAAACGCTACTATATTACTCGTAAAAATCATTTTTTTTATTATACACTACTTCAATAGCTACTTATTTTGTCAAACACTAACAAATTACAGCTAACTCCAACAGCTACTGATCAACCGCTACAGCTACCCTCTACAGTTGGGCATCTACCTCTACAGCTAACCGCTACCGCTACAGCCGGTTTTACCAAACATACCCTAAGTAGTAATACACTGTGGAGTTGTAGTATTGACTAGTGGGGTTATTTCCCCTTTAATTGGGGCAATTTCTAGTTCATCCTAGAAATGTATAAATAGTGTAAATTTAATGACATTTGTGTACTCCCTTTGAATCAAAATAATTGCAACGATTTGCCATTTTCCTCTCTATTTTATGTCAAATCGTTGCGTCTATTTTGATAGGGAGCAATAAAATTCAAACTTTTTTAAAAAGAAAAATAGTAAGTTTATTACAAAAAGTTTGCTTTTATTAGGAAAATGCAACTAGATTTGCACTATGAGAAATCACTGGGATGAACAAGGAATTGGAGATTGCTACTTGGAGTCCAAAACGACTTAAAACACAGTGCACATTTCGTGTGAACTTCCGAAAATACCCTGCAAAAATAGCACGTCGTCAATTTTTATTTTTATCTTTTTTGGAATGGGCGCTTGAAATAGGCACCCCYACCATCGTATGGGGCATCTATTTTGGGCGCCCCACGTACAAAAAAAATTAACAATGTGTTGCATTTCAGAGGTATTATTGGCAAATTACGTGAATGTGGACTTCATTTTAAGTTATTATGGACTTCATTTAACATTTCAGTTAGGAATTTCCCCTTCAATTGACTTAGGCATGTTTGGTTGGACTTTTTTTTAATGGATTGGAATGGAGTTAGAATCCATTCCATCCATATTATTGTTTGGTTGATACATTTTACCATGGAACCTCATACCTAAGGGATTCTACATCCATTCTAGACCCCTCCAATCTCATATCCACCTAAACCTAAAGATTCACAACTCATTCCA
>SNQN01003090.1:0-45893 GCA_008642245.1 Bassia scoparia
TAGTTGATAATAAATAAATGTATAAAGGTCTATTTTCAATGTAATTTGAGAGAAAAGTTATAAGTTAATTAAGGTATACWAAAGTCAAAGMACATTTATTTGTTTATATGCATTAATTAATTTAGTTTTATTTTTTTATGCAATCATTAATTAATAGGATTTGGGAGGGAAAAGTGGGAGGGAAAAATGAGGAGGTGGGGATTGCTTTAGTATAAGTTATTATTAGATTTATGGTATTTAGTTTTAATTTTGTAATTTATAGTAATGTGAAAAGAGAGAAGATAAAAGAGAAAGGTTAATCAGAGAAGARAAGAAAAGAACCACAACCTCAGCCTGAGGTCGGACCAATCATGCTAGATAGGAGCCAAAAAGACCCAAMTCAATGCCTAAACGTGTTGAAGCTTGACGTTTTTGGTCGGAAATTGCACTAAGATATGGTTTTTCAATAAAAAAAACACGCATAAAAGTAATTTTTCACAAAAAGTATTATAAAAGGGTTTTTTTTATTCAATGTCCTTATTAAATATAGTATTTAGAGATGATTTTTTAAAAAAGAATAGCGGTTAAACCGTACTGCACCTAACGCAATACTAGTTACCAGTTGGACTTTAATTTGCATCAACCCACAATCGCACTAGGTGTTAATGAGTCAAGCCAGCTTGTGAGTGTGTCGAGCTCGGCTCGGAATTTTCATGAGCCGAGCCTCAACTATGTCCGGCTCGAATTTTTGCAAAGAGGTTCGAAAGATATTTTGTTATGTTTTTATGAAGCATAATAATCATAAAATCGTTTGTATATTATTGATAAGTCTAACAAAAAAATTCATAGTTATCAACTATTATATGTTTAAAAAAGTTATCATGTTGTTATGCCTTTTGAACTTGATTAGAGTTTCAATGCATTTTTTACTTGATATTGAAGGTTCAAAAAAGCTTGAAACTCGACTCAAGCTTGATAAATTCGTCACGAGCCTAGCTTAAAATATGCAAAGTTCGACTTATTAACACCTTTCCCACATATTGGTAAAAAATTACTTACACCAAACAGTAAAAACAATTGTTTTTTTTTCAGGAGGTAACTGATATAGGAATTTGTAGACACCCAACACCAACATCATAACTAAATCATTGAATATTTACTCGCCTAAAATATCAACCAAAAAAATCCACTCGGCCGCAATCGCCACCGCAAAAACCCAACAACGAACTCCGATCATCTCTAAACTCAAACACCAAACCAAGATCACAGAGATTCCAACACACCTAATCTTCCTGGAAATCCTACCAGGACTTCCCGTCAAATCTCTTCTCCGCTTCAAATGCGTCTCTCGTGAATGGAACACCCGCATCTCTTCCACTCGCTTCGCCCACACCCATCTTTGCCACCCCTCTTCCCCTGCATCAACCTCATCCTCTGTTCTCACCCTTGATTCGGACTCAACATTTTTGATGTCCGTTGATTTCACCATCTCTGACAATATTGTTTTCGACAAATTCGGCTTCTACTATAACGGTGAATTCTCTTGGTTGCTTTCTTCTTGCAACGACTTAGCCTTCTTGATTTCTTCCTACTACGAGGAATGCTATCAGCCAGACAACGTCCACCATTTTGATTTCCTGTATGTAATTTGTAACCCTCTTCTTGGTCCTCAAACTCTGCTTGAGATTGATCATCCTCCAGAATTTGTTCTTGCTTGCTTAAAATATACTTGCACTGAATTTTTTTATTGTATGGAGTTTCTATTATACTTCAATTTTGGGTTTGGGTATGGTTCGTCCCTTAAGGACTACTACATTGTCGCGGTTGCTTTGCCCTGTATGCCAAGCTCCACTGATGTGGTTGTCTACATGAACTCGTTAAGGTCYTGTAGTTGGAAAACATCGCAAAGGTTTAAGCAAAGGAAGCTACCCTTGAAGTTTCCAGAGCCCTGGTACATTGACATAGGGACATTGGTGAATGAAATTTTACATTGGGGTGTATCACTAGGCGAGGATGGGAAATGCATTGCCACCTTTGATATAGCTAGTCAGGACGTGTTTAAGTTCATGTCATTGCCTAACACCCAATTTGGGACTGCCTTCAGTTTGTGCTGCTTGGATGATTGTTTGTGTATGTGGAGAAGGTATGACAATGGTGATGAGGTCGAGATGTGGATGTTGAAAGAATATGGTGTTCCGGAATCATGGACCAAGTTATTCCGTGTTAATCCTGGTGATTTTTCACTCAATTTCTTTGGATACAACCAGACTGAATGTTTATTGCTTCATGTAGCTGAGGATGATGAGCTAATGCTTGCTCACTTCAGTTGTGAACCACCGAAATTTCTTCGAACTAATGATAAGTACAAATCGGGTGTAGTGCATTATGTTCAGAGCATTGTACCACCTCTAGCAATAACNCCACAATCGCACTAGGTGTTAATGAGTCAAGCCAGCTTGTGAGTGTGTCGAGCTCGGCTCGGAATTTTCATGAGCCGAGCCTCAACTATGTCCGGCTCGAATTTTTGCAAAGAGGTTTGAAATATATTTTGTTATGTTTTTATGAAGCATAATAATCATAAAATCGTTTGTATATTATTGATAAGTCTAACAAAAAATTCATAGTTATCAACTATTATATGTTTAAAAAAGTTATCATGTTGTTATGCCTTTTGAACTGGATTAGAGTTTCAATGCATTTTTTACTTGAGATTGAAGGTTCAAAAAAGCTTGAAACTCGACTCAAGCTTGATAAATTCGTCACGAGCCTAGCTTAAAATATGCAAAGTTCGACTTATTAACACCTTTCCCACATATTGGTAAAAAAATTACTTACACCAAACAGTAAAAACAATTGTTTTTTTTTCAGGAGGTAACTGATATAGGAATTTGTAGACACCCAACACCAACATCATAACTAAATCATTGAATATTTACTCGCCTAAAATATCAACCAAAAAAATCCACTCGGCCGCAATCGCCACCGCAAAAACCCAACAACGAACTCCGATCATCTCTAAACTCAAACACCAAACCAAGATCACAGAGATTCCAACACACCTAATCTTCCTGGAAATCCTACCAGGACTTCCCGTCAAATCTCTTCTCCGCTTCAAATGCGTCTCTCGTGAATGGAACACCCGCATCTCTTCCACTCGCTTCGCCCACACCCATCTTTGCCACCCCTCTTCCCCTGCATCAACCTCATCCTCTGTTCTCACCCTTGATTCGGACTCAACATTTTTGATGTCCGTTGATTTCACCATCTCTGACAATATTGTTTTCGACAAATTCGGCTTCTACTATAACGGTGAATTCTCTTGGTTGCTTTCTTCTTGCAACGACTTAGCCTTCTTGATTTCTTCCTACTACGAGGAATGCTATCAGCCAGACAACGTCCACCATTTTGATTTCCTGTATGTAATTTGTAACCCTCTTCTTGGTCCTCAAACTCTGCTTGAGATTGATCATCCTCCAGAATTTGTTCTTGCTTGCTTAAAATATACTTGCACTGAATTTTTTTATTGTATGGAGTTTCTATTATACTTCAATTTTGGGTTTGGGTATGGTTCGTCCCTTAAGGACTACTACATTGTCGCGGTTGCTTTGCCCTGTATGCCAAGCTCCACTGATGTGGTTGTCTACATGAACTCGTTAAGGTCYTGTAGTTGGAAAACATCGCAAAGGTTTAAGCAAAGGAAGCTACCCTTGAAGTTTCCAGAGCCCTGGTACATTGACATAGGGACATTGGTGAATGAAATTTTACATTGGGGTGTATCACTAGGCGAGGATGGGAAATGCATTGCCACCTTTGATATAGCTAGTCAGGACGTGTTTAAGTTCATGTCATTGCCTAACACCCAATTTGGGACTGCCTTCAGTTTGTGCTGCTTGGATGATTGTTTGTGTATGTGGAGAAGGTATGACAATGGTGATGAGGTCGAGATGTGGATGTTGAAAGAATATGGTGTTCCGGAATCATGGACCAAGTTATTCCGTGTTAATCCTGGTGATTTTTCACTCAATTTCTTTGGATACAACCAGACTGAATGTTTATTGCTTCATGTAGCTGAGGATGATGAGCTAATGCTTGCTCACTTCAGTTGTGAACCACCGAAATTTCTTCGAACTAATGATAAGTACAAATCGGGTGTAGTGCATTATGTTCAGAGCATTGTACCACCTCTAGCAATAACCTTAGAACAAACAATATTAGATGTCATGTAATTGTTACCAAGTGTATTAAGATATGAGACATTGTGTCCTTGTGAGTTAGTAAATAAACAAACATTAGCTATCTGTTTCTCATTTTCTGGAATTATATGATCGTTTATCCGGTTTTGTTATCAAAGAATATGAATTTGTACTGTGGGATTGGTAACTAATTATGTGTCTCTTCTATAACTTTCGTTGTATAGTAGATATGATCTAATTATGTAATAATTGAGCTGATATAATTGATTCACAAGTTCGAATTCTAATATTTGTGATAAATGTATGGTATGTAATTATTGTATTATATATTGAACATTCCCAGATCAGAACTTACTACAAGATTAGTTATTCTTTGATTATTGTCTTATCGAATGRGTGTTGAAGCCACCCATGTATATAATCAATAGCTTTGGATATGCGGAGCTCTCCGCAAGAGCACAAACATGTTATAAATTGTGCTCAAGGTGGGATTCTTTTCCTGCTATATCGAATTGGCAAATACCTCTTCAGAAGATAAACTGAACTTAATGTAATAAATATRATATTGTATAYAATTAATAAACTCTATTATATAAGTGAGGAGAGCAATGGTGTACCTCCTCGAAATTCCAAAATTACCCTCGACATAAGAATAAATACACATGAATGAATAAATTAAGAGGGCTAGGTATAAACTTGCTTAATTTAACAATCAACAAATTCAAATTCAAACAAAATACATATTTCAAATAAACTTATAGTTGAGGAAAAAAACAAGCATCTATTAATTTATTTGTTCATGATTTTATCATAAACTGATAAACTTATAAATTTGGAACTATTATATTAAGCGAATTTGAGCTAGCCCATAAAAAAGCTCAACTAATATATTCMTTYCATTTTTCAGTCACAATGAATATACCCTAACATTTTAATTTTCACTTATTCGYTATAGCAGCCACAACTCTCAAAACCTCCCATCTTATCTTTCTCACTCCTAAAATTTGAAAATCTAMTCAAACTCTCAAAGTATTTAACCAAAAATTCCCCAGATTCTAAAGGTACGTACATCATTTCTATTACTTTTTCGATATTTGATACCCCCTTCCGTATTTAACAAATTTTTAATGTTATGTGCAATTTCCTCATTTGGACGAATTTTAATGTTCCGTGCATTGTGCTTTATTTCATTTTAGGACACTCTCTCTCCTATTTTTTAACCATGCATTCTCATATTTACCCAACTTTTCCATATTTTCTCCCTTTTACACATATTTTCTCCTACTTTTTGACGTCACTCACATTATAATACATTATTCTTAGTTCTTCTCCCAAATTGTAAATGCATAATATATTAAAAATCGGAGAGAGTACCATTTTTTGTTTTCTTTTTTACTATTTTGGTGTTTGAAATTTATATATACTGAATTGCCAATTTTTATGCTAATTTTGATTGTAGAATTTGCGTGCTTATTGTTGTTGTTGAAATTAGAATTGTTTCCTAATTTGGGAATTCGAATTCGATTTGTCAAAGCATTTTGTTCCAGGTACGGAAAACCTAGATCTATAAATAGGAGAATTAGAATCTTGATGTCTGAAATTGAATCGTCACCACAAAATTGTGTCGGAAACAACGTCGAAAAAATGTGTCAGAGTACCTGAGGAAAAAAATACGACGTCAGAGGGCCCAGTGGTTCGTACCCTAGGGGACCACCTCCGATGCTTCCCCCGACTTGTTTCTATGCAATTGGCGTTTACAATGCAAAATCTCAAATTGCCCTAATAGGGCGTTCCGGGAACAAGCAATAAGACTATGGCGATCAAAGCGAAAAAAATCATATTGCCCTAAATGGGCGTTCCGAGAACAAGCTCAAAATCACACCTCAAATGCTCATAAGACAACAACATTTAGGGGATAAAATCCTCAATTACACCAAGTGGACATTCTGGAAATAAGCTAAAAATAGCTCCTTATGTGAACATAAGATAATGACGCTTAGGGGCTAAAAGCCCCAACTGCCCTAAATGAGCTTTCCGAAAACGGACTAAGAATCACACCTTGTGTTCGTAATTCGGTGACGTTTATGGGTTAAAAGCCCCAATTGCCCGAAATGGGCGTTCCAGAAACGAGCTTAAAAACCACACCTTAAGTGACAATGAGTCACCAACCTCTAGGGACTAAAAGCCCCAATTGCCCTAAATAGGCGTTCCAGAAACGAACTGAAAAACACCACCTTAGGTGACAATGAGTCACCAACGTTTAGGGACTAAAAGCCCCAATAGCTTTAACAGGGCATTTTGGGAACATGCCAAGAAACACCACTTCAATTATAACTAAGCCCCTAGCATTTAGGGACTAAAAGCTTCAAACACCCTTACTCCTACAAGGTAGGGGTAGTTGGCGATTTAGAAATAAGGTTCCAGATTGCCCAAAATGGGCGTTTCGGGAACAAGGCATTTTTTTTAACCTCGAGTGATAAAGTTCCCATGAGAGCCTTAGGCGCTCATGAGGTTGGACAACTATAGCCTCGCATGTTCAGAAACTTGAGACCAAATGAGTTAGCCCCAGATATAAGACTATGTTAGGCGTTTACAAGCCTCAAGTTTAGGATTCCCCTAAATGGGCGATCCGTGAAAGAGGATTTTTCAGTTAGGAAAATCCAGCCAAGTGAAACATTGGCAATTTAAAGTCGTTGTACATAGCAATGGGAATCCCAGACTCTCAAAATAGTTGCCTAAGCCGTGGAGAAATATTCTTGACTTGGAAGACATACGATTCCAAGGGATGAGGATCACAGACCTCAAAACATTTGCCTAAGCCGTGGAGGTTTACTCCTGGCTTGGAAGGCATATCCTTGTTTAAAGATACAACACACAAAGTTGTGTTCATGGGTCCTTCCCGAGGGCTTTTACACCCAAGGGGGAGTAAAAAACCCAAACTTAGCCTAAGATAAACTTGGTAGGCCGAGTATAACACGTTACGTCTGACTGAACAAGTATCGAAGACGTATTACAAGAATAAAAATGGATTGGTAAAGTCGATATCTTCGGGTGGCAAAGCATTATCTTGTTGTTAAGTCTATGCTCTTGCGCCCCTTGATATTATTTTTAATATCTCAGCAAAGTTTGATTACATCGATTTTGTTTATATACATAAGCATTTGTACATAGCTCATGCAGATATGCCCCTATGACATTGTTGTAATCAAACATTATTCTTCCTSATTATCAGCATTCTGTAGCCTAGCAAACGCATTGTTGTCAGGTTCTTCATGGCGAWACGTCCATGAACGAGACGTGCTCACTCTCTTCGGAGGCTTCTTTCCTCTTCTTATTGTTARGTGAAGCATTCTCTACGCCAGATACTTTGCGAGCCTGCCTTCATCGGCGAGTTTGTCTAAAGCTCGTTTCAATTCATCGCAATTTTTCATTTTGTGTTCACACTCTTCATGAAACTCACACCACAAGTTCTTGTTTTGCTTGTGCAAGGGTGCTTTGACAGGCTCAGGCTTTGGAAGCAAGTTACTCTCCTTAATGTCGAGAAATATTTCTCGCCTGTTGATGTTGTATTTCAGATCAACACTGTCATCTCGATCTTTCCGCTTTTTGTCACCCTCTGGACGATTGTCCTTCCTATCGTCATTCCTCTGATCGCCTCCTGGTCTTCGCTGATCGCCACTATCAGCTTCCTTCTTTGCGGAAGGTGGATCACTGTTGTTGGCTTTAGAAGCTCTGATGTAACGTTGCACCATCTCTATGGCAACTGAATATTTTCGAACATCTTGAATCATGAGGTCTTGCTTGAAACGCCCTGGACGCAGCCCAGTCAACAGGGATACGAAAGCAACAAGATCCTCTAAATGTGATCATTGAGGTCCGTTGTACCATCATACGGATCCATGGTTGGGATCTTGACCTTTCTTCTGTCTATAGTGTCAAGAATCTCTCTGCTGAGAGGTGTACGAGAAGTGAGAATTCCCCTAGGGACACTCTCTGCCACAGTCTATGATGTAGCTTCCTCTGAACTTTCCCTTTTCGAACGTCGATGTCTTTTGGAACGTTGTGTAGAGGATCGCCTAGTAGGTGACCTCCGAGGGGAATGAACCCGACTGCTCAATAAGGGAACGACGAGTAGGCGATCGCCTAGTAGGTGACCTCCGAGGGGAATGAACCCGACTGCTATCTCCTCTCTCACTCCTGCGATTATTGATGATCTCTCGAGCATCTTGTATAATTGGAGTAGGCGCCTTGCTCCTGGACGCCACAGTGTGTCTAGTGCTCTGCATAGGCGGAGATCGCCGAGGGATTGTAACTCTTGATTTGATTCGGCTTTGCGCTCTTGGGCTTTAAGGCAGCGAATCATGAGAGTGTCGTGCCGATCCATTGGATCGGCTGACAAAGTTGTAGGGGCCCCGACAGCTCCTAACAACTTGTCCCTCGTTCGCTAGGAGCTCCGAACGCCCATGGTGTGGAATTTCTGCACAGATCAGCTGAGGAGGTTTTGCCGATTAGCGAAGTGCGCATCTAAGCCTCTGACTAAGGCATTGAATTGATGGTCAAATTTTGCTGCCAGGTCAGTGAGATCTCTTCTTGTAACTCCTTCTTGAACTGGAATGGTTTCATGATGCTGAGACTGCGCATCACCATGATTTCTTGCATTCTTTGAAGTTTTTGGAGACTTTTCTTCGGCGTTTTGACAGCTTCTAGTGAGTCACGCCATCTCTGACTTCTTGAAATGTGAGTCCCCACAGACGGCCCCAATTGTTCCAGGTACGGAAAACCTAGATCTATAAATAGGGGAATTAGAATCTTGATGTCTGTAATTGAATCATCACCGCAAATTGTGCCGGAAACAACGTCGAAAAAATGTGCCGGAGTTCCTAAGGAGAGAGACACACGGCGTCAGAGGGTCTAAGGGTTCGTACCCTGGGGACCACCTCCGATGCTTAAATCAGCAAAGGTTCTAAAGTCAGAGAGAGAAAGTACTATTTGTGTGTAAAATGTCAGAAAGAATGTGTGGTCCTCTTGAATGATGATGTTGACCTCCTATTTATAGGCAATAAGAGGGTAGTTTGGTAATTACTTCGAACTAGAAGAATCTAGAAGGATCTTTAAGTGAATTCTGTTAGGTAGAGTCCTCTAGAAGTCACCCTGTTTGACTGGTAACCGAAGGCAATTTAATGGCATTTCCGTAATTAACCATCACTCTTCCCTTTCGGGCCTCATTAATCGACATTGGGCCTGGCCCAATCCTTATTGGGTCGGAACACATTTCTTTTAGTATGAGAAATTTAGATTGTTATGAAAGTGGACTTTAGGTTCAATATTAAATGCGTGTTCAGCTAATGGCGACCAAATAACCATCCTTTGCAGGTTTAGTTACAAATTTACAACTATAAATTTAATTAATAAACAACTATAAAAATTGTCCCAAAATTAAGGGAAACCAAACTCATGCAAAAGAAAATTAAAATGATGAGTGTTTGCTAAAATTCCAATTTGTATGCTGATATTAGAAAACAAAATTTTTAGATTATTTATACTGTTTTGTAGTTCAAAAATAATGATTTTGATTGCTGATTTGTGCTAAATTCTGTTGAATATTGTGATAAATATATATATTGAATGTGTTGTGTATCATGTTTTGGATAGGCGTGAATGAATGTTTTCATGGTTTTAGCTCCTTGCTCACTGCTCAATTCATTCTTTTCACCAAGCACAGAGTTTTTGAAATTGCCTACCAAGTGCCAACACTTCTTTTGTAAAAAATGCATGAAGACTTCCAGGAGCTTGTATGAGTTGTATTTATGAGTTTGTATGAGTTGTTGTGGATTGCGCTGTGGATTGCTTTGATAGTATGTAATTTGAGAAATATTATTGTAGAATTTTCATGTGGTTTGTGTGTGAACTTTAATGTTTAATTGTTAACTTGTTTCAAGTTAAAGGGAGTTAAGGGACAATTAAAAATTATCTTTTACAAGCTCAAAATTTTCGAATTCTATATGTAATTGGATGTTTGAAACTTACTTTCCCTGTAAAATGATAATTAATGCAATTTTGAGGGCTTTCATTCAAGCAGAATTGGAGATTTATAGGTTGTAGTATTGTAATGCTATATTATTAGTATATTATATTGCAAAATACAAATTCAACAAAAAAAATGTTGTAAAATAAAAATTATATAAACAGGGTCCCGGTGGTTCCAATACCGGGTCCCAAAATCTAGGAACCGATTTCGGCTCCCAGATTTTAGGACCCGACTTGTTCCGGGTTCGGTTCCCTCGAAATATGCCGGGTATCGGTTCCGCTCACCCCTAATACAATTTAATTATACACTATTGGTAGCACAAAAAAATATTAGCGTAGAAAATTAGACATAAAAAATGTCAAAATTTATTACATGAAGTGAAGAAAGTGCCATAACTTTCATAAGTGTGTGGTTACTAATTTACTTTTAGAATGTTAGTTACATATTTTTTACTCTATTTTTATTTTTATTTTATTTTTACCTCCTAGTTTTGGACTACTAGGTAAATGACTAAAAATGAGTGATTTTGGTTATTTATTTATTTATTGTGTGAAACGAGGAATAAGAATCCCGAGTGATTTTGGTTAATAGTCAAGTATTCTAGTAAGTTTAAGTGAGTTTGGTTACAGTTATTTAAGAATTTTGTTTTGTAAGAATTAAAAAAAGGGTCGGGCAGGCCGACCTGAAATGAAATTTTCTTATCCAAGCCTACCCATTAATATTAGCGAGCTAGGCTTGACCGACCCAAATATTTATTTATTTGCTGAATTAGGCGGGCTGGCATTTTACAACTCTATTATGGGGTGGTTTATAATTGTTTTAGAACAAATCAAATTGTAAACCGCATATTTTATGTTCAAAAATGAATCGTTGCGTTCTTGGGGAAATCACATTCTAATTTATAAAGTTTTATTTTGTACTTTGTTAAATTATCCTAATTTGTATGCTTTTTGAAGGAATTTAACTTATCTTTATTATATAAGGGAAAGGAGGAGGAAGATGGTGTCCCCCCTCTGAAAAGACTTCTATACCCTTGCTATTCCCGTGTTTGGCAAGTGAGAATTATCAGTTTGGGTAGGGGTGGCAATGATACTATTTAGCATGTATTCCCCATGTTTTATTACCGGTGGGGCAATCGACAAATGGAAATGAGAATTTGGGAAATGTAGAATAAGAATAGGAATTTAGGGAATATAGAATGGGAATGGGAATAGGAATAGGAATTGAAATGCAGGAATTCATAAAGATTCCCAATCCCAGGTTTGGTATAGGTTTGGGAATTGGGAAAGAATAAATCTAGGAATAAAGTGTGTTACCTCAATTTTAATTGATAAATGTTTTACATACTTGCCAAAAGAAAAAGGAAAAAGAAAAAATGAATTTCCCATCTATTACTTGCCCCCCAGGTAATCAAATGGTGGAAATTCACCTCTTTTTATTCACATCTCCCTTCTCTTATTTTTCACATTCCAACACACCAAACATGGGAATTGGGCTTAAATGGGAATAAGATTCTCATTCCCACCTCTACTTCCCATGTAACAAACACCCTGCTCCTCCGGGGAAAGTAGGTAATAAAATGGTGGAGATATGATTATTTTAATGAAAAATTATAATATCTCTACTTATTATTTGATATCATATTACCTTACCCCACTTAAAAAAGGTTCCCAATTTTAATTAATAAATTTTTCACATACTTGCCAAAAGAAAAAGGAAAAAGAAAAAATGAATTTCCCATCTATTACTTGCCCCCCAGTTAATAAAATGGTGGAAATTCACCTCTTTTTATTCATATCCCCGCTTCTCTTATTTTTCACATTCCAACACATCAAAAATGGGAATAATATTCCCATTCCCACCTCTACTTCCCATGTAACAAACMCCCCCCCCCCCCTCGGGGGAAGTAGGTAATAAAATGGTGGAATGAATAGTTTATTTCATGGTTTAATCGACACAATGTCCATTCCAAGACATCAATCGGTAAAAAATTTGTTAGTCGTCGTACAAATGAACCAAACACCCTTCGTTCGTAATCTAGGTACAAAAATTAACAAATTTGTGGACACATATAAAGATAATCTTACTCCGAACTGATGTGAAATAGGTTTCAAAATGAAATTAACTGATTCAAAATTGAAAAAATGGTCGATAAGTGTAAAAAGGTTGTGGTTCAAACTGTTTAAACTGTTGAATTGATTGGTTAAAATTGAAATAAACTGTAACTGAACCAAACTGAAGTATTTTTTGCATTAACTGAACTGAACCGTATTGAATTATTTTTCTAATTGAACCGAACTGAGAATTTGTACGTTTGAACTGAAATAAACTAAATTGAAACGAACTGAACTGTTTGGTTTTAACCATAACTAAATTGTTGAACTGAATTGACACCTCTAGGTACAACCACGTATCGTCTGTATATAAAAATTAGTGTATTTTGTAGTAAGTCTATACAATGTTAACTTCTTTGTTTTTGGGCAATATATTGCACGTTCTCCACACTACTCTTTGGTAAGCTACTGATTCTTCCTTCTCTTGTCTAACACCCCATTACAAATCATCTCATTTACTGCCTCATCTTCTACCTTTCTCTCTCTCTCAAAATTAAAACTGAGCATATTCTCCTCATCTTCCACCTTTCTCCTGCTTAAAACGCTAACATAATCAATAGCTAATCTGTAACAAATCGATAACAACAAATACCACAAAATCCTAACTTTATCTCATGAAAGCAAGAAACTCAATTCAACAAAAATCAWTCTAAATCTYGAATTACAACGATTAATGTCAACAACATCATAATCTCAAATTCCTCAAAACGTTGTGTATWAAACCCAAATCAAAACWAATCTCAATCTCATACCACAAAATCCTTACTTWATCTCATGACTATAATAAACTCAATTCAACAAAAATCATAAATCTCAATCTCGAATCACAACGATTAATGTCAACAAAATTAAAATCTCAAATTCCTYTAAATGCTGTTAGACCCAAATCAAAACAAATCTCAATCTCATACCACATAATCTTAAYTTTGTTTCCTRAATACAATAAACCTAATTCTACAAAAATCATAAATCTCAATCTCAAATTACAACGATTAATGTCAACAACATAAAAACTCAAAATTTTCTCAAAACACTATAAAACCCAAACAAACACAAATCTCAATCTCATACCACATTCAATATCAAAGGAAAAACAAAGAAAACCAAAAAACTCATTGAATAGGGTTTTTGTTGGATCGACTGAACAATACAAGGAGGGGGTGAATTGTATTGTAGGGAACTTAAGCTATTTTCGCGTAATTAAAATAACTTAAGCAAAAGAAACTTGAAACAAGAAGTTTTTCAAACACAGAAACTCTCAAGACAAACGCCAAGAGAGGAAAAACTGTGACCTGATGCAACACAGGATTTTGTCTTAATTATAAAGGATGCAACACCTATTACAATCTAAGACACTCGTTCTCAGTTCCTAAAGAACTTCTTGAACCCTCGCAACCAACCCCACTGTTAATTATCTTCTTACTCTCGATTTCTCTGAAATCCCTCGGTTGATACACACAACCCCTCGTTTCAATACGCAGAAAGAAGCACTTTTTACAACTCAATGAAAAACCTAAAAGCTTGGCAACAATGTGAAATAATGCTCTGATTGATTTCTTTGCTCTAAGTGTTGTCTTTTTTCTCTTTCTGATTTAGTAGTATTTATAGTGTATTGATTTTGCGTGAAAGCTAAGCAGACATTCCATTACCACATTACTTCCTATTTTGTAGGAGTGATGCTAAGTAGTGGAACTTGCCATGCAAGCCTTTAACACACGATCACCATTCATCATATTTGTCCGTTCAACAAACTCCTAAAAATACTCCACTAGTTGTTTGATAGTAAACCAGTTAGCACACATTTACTTAATAAACTTATTCCTTATTTTTAGGAAATGCATTTTTCATCAAACAATTTTCTAAAATCCGAAAGAAATATTTCAAAGATAAAACCATTTTTTCCGAAAGATATAATATAAAGTTTTTAAGAAATATTCTAACAGAAATTTTATCTTTAATATTTTATAAAAAGATTTTATTTTATTAAACCATATTTACAATTAATCCTAGGCTTTATTTAGAGTTTATCTTTTTATAAAATAACGGATAAAGATCCTTTAATAGATTAAATCACCAACTTAATATTATTCCCTTTTTATCCTATGAGCAAATACTTCACACATTAATACCAAGCTGTACAATAAATCTAGAACCCTAAATCTACCGTACCAATGTCGAGTCTTGTTTATCAAGGAACTCAACCTTCCTTGGTTTGAACTTCTTCCTTGAGTTCCTTCACAACTTTCAAAGAATCACCGGAACTCCTTCCTTCTCCTAAGGATGTCCTTGCTCCATTAAGAATCCTTGAAACCTGGAACCTTTAATCACAACACTAAACACACACGATTAGATAAAGATACATAGAGTTTGCTTTCTTGGTTTGGAGTGCCATTCATCAAAACTTAGGGTTCAACAATTTTCAATAATCCAAATAAGAATAAAAAATTAAACCTTGCAACGACGATTCTTGATGACAATGTAACCACTCTAATGAACAAGTTTTTGAGGGAAAGCTTTGAAATGAAGCTGATGTTCTTCGTTGTTCCAACATTCAACGCTTGTAAATTCTTACAACGAGGTAATGCCAACTTACAATCTATCTCCTCTCGAAGGCACACAACTAAAACAAAAACAGACATACATAAAAAAATTATTTTTGAGATTTTTGAAAGTGAGATTAATTTAAAGATGAAAAGGTACGATTTTATTAATGTGGTTGAKAAAAGATTTGATCTTTAAGATGATGATGCAAAAATATGTTTGGATATAGTTTCAGATTTGTGTATTTACTAGATTAATTCCCGTGCGATGCACAGTTCTATTCATTAAATTTATTTGTAAAACTTGTTTAAAATGAAGATTTTTTCAAGGAAAATACTTTTAAAATGTGAAAATGAAGATTTTTTATGATAGATAGATAAAAGATATGAAGGAGTTCRGGTAAATAAATTAATTATATTGTTTTTAGCAACCAATTGAWTAATACAGAAAAAATGATGTATTGTTATGTTAATAATTTAAACACAATGTCACAAAATATTTTTTTTATATAAATATCTTTTGTTTATCACATAAAAAATTATGTAAAATAATCACAATAGTTGATAATAAATAAATGTATAAAGGTCTATTTTCAATGCAATTTGAGAGAAAAGTTTTAAGTTAATTAAGGTATACAAAATTCAAAGCACTTTTATTTGTTTATATTCATTAATTTATTTTTTAAAATTTTTTATGCAATCATTAATTAATTGGATTTGGGAGGGAAAAGTGGGAGGGAAAAATGAGGAGGTGGGGATTGCTTTAGTATAAGTTATTAGATTTATGGTATTTGGTTTTAATTTTGTAATTTATAGTAATGTGAGAAGAGAGAAGATAAAAAGAAARGTTAATCAGAGAAGAGAAGAAAAGAATTTCATCTATGGTAKTACTCTCTCAAATTTCTCTTCTCTCTTACATTCTTTCTCTCATTTCATCTAAGTTTCCTGCTTTTGTTARTTCATTCTGAATTTGGTACATCAATTACATTRRTGATTWCTRGTTCTTGYTTCAAGTGTTTGCTATTGAATCCAKAATTTWGAYAAGAAWYTAGCAGWAAATTGAGAGAAGAAGAATAAGAGAGGAATTAGGGTTCTCATTATTATTCAGAAAAATGTATGAGTTACAGTATTTATAGTACAAGGAGGAAGTAATTTGATTGCTACTACTAAGCTAGCAACTAACTGAGCTCATCTAACTGATCATAACACCTCCAACTAAACTAGCAAACAGTTAGTTATTTCCCGCCAAAAGTACCTAACTTTCTCATACAGGCTACAACAAAGTTTGTACTTCGTATTAGATGATTCGGTGATGGAGTTGGGTATCTTCCGACTTTTGATTTCTGTTTGAGTTATCTTCTTTCTGGAAAAAAAACCCACTATTTTGAAAGGTTGTTGCGATTTTGTTTTAGGAAACTTAATAATGAAAAGAAAAAGGAAAAATGGAAACGAATAATCCCACCTTTTGGTGGTTTTCAATGAATAATTTAACCTGAGCGTTATTACGGAATATACTAACCTTGTAACCTTATCTTCACTCATTACACTATTTAACTTGAAACCTAATAAACAGGTCATTCTACCCCTTTTTTCTTTTATTTTTCCTTTTATTTTTCTCTTTTAACCATTTTCTTTTTCTTTTTTTTGGTAATAAACCAGCCCCCCAAAACCACCCCCAATGGCCCCAAACCACCCCCAGCCGCCATTAATACTCGCCAATCTACCGCCACCATTCCTCCCCGACCCTCGCCAATGAACCGCCACCACTCCTCCCCTACCCTCGCCAATCCTCCCCTACCCCTCGATAGTCATCCGCCACCCCTCGAATCACTCCCCCACCCAACTAGAGATGGCAGTGGGTCCTAGACCCAACCYAGACCCGCTAGACCCAGACCCATTTATAAGGGTTTGGGTCCAAAAAATTTAGACCCATTGGGTATGGGTCGGGTATGGGTCTAAAAAGAAATGAATCGTGTCGGTTCGTGTCGGGTCCAAAAACATCTGACCCAAACCTTACCCATAGACTCGTTCAATTAAAAAAGATATTTTTTATCCAAAGCCCTAAACTTTGTTAGGTGACTTTAGGACTTGTGCAGCCGTTTTGTTGCATTTCAAAACAAAAGTCTGTTCATCTTTCTACTTCTCTACTCTCTAGTCTTCTCAAAAATTAATTACTTTCAGTCAATTACTCCATTCTTCTCTACAATTGCTACTCCAACGATTCTTTGACCAACGATTCCTACTGTACATGTACATGTAGGATCTTGATGACGAAGACAAGCATTGATGGTGATATATATGGAAGAAGACTCGTAGATAATTATTTATGTACTTGTCAAATTTTGTATGTGTGTGAAGCTAGTGAGATGGACTAGCGATAATTTATGTATTTTGATGATAAGATTGTGTGAACACCTTGTAATAAGTTGGTGACTTTAAGTTGGTTATTGTAATGGTTTGTAACATGTTAAGATTTTATGATGTATTTCTATATTTATTTATGCGATAGGCGTCACTAGTATGAAGTCCTATGAAGTACAAACACATAAAATAGAAAAAAATAATTAATTGAAGTAAAATTTTCGATTTAAACATAAATTTAAGTAAGACCCATTTAGGATCCATAGATCGATTAGACCCTGTGGGTTTGGGTCCGGGTCCAAAAATTTTAGACCCAATGGACCTGGGTCGGTTCTTGATATCAAAAATTTGAACGGGTATGGGTCTGGTCGGACCCCCAGACCCATTGCCATCGCTACACCCAACGACACCTGCAACCAGCAAGGTAGCAACTAACACCCCCAAAAACAGCACGAAAAAAGCATCAAATCGAACAATTATGGACAAAATATGAAAAAATTTCTTGTAAAATTTAGTATTTTGTGTTAAAATTTCATAATTTTTGGAGCTATTTTGATAATTTAATTAACTATTGCAAAATTAATTAAATTGTCGGAAGCTCCGAAAAATTGCAAAAATGCTTAGAAAAATTCAGAAAAAATCTTTAAAATAATTTAAAAATATTTGAAAATTTTAACTTTTTTTGAGGTGCTAAGTGCTTGAAAATGTGCTCGGTGTAAAGGAACTTGCCTTTTTAAGGGTCTGTCAAGGTCCTAGCTCTCTCAATTTGACTTGTTTGTTGCGAGGGGTGTCTTATCATTGATCATCTTGGGCTAGGGACAAATGTAGGTATCTACACATATTGTTTACTCAATTTTTATTATTTTTTTATTTATTTTACCTCCTAGTTTTGGACTACTAGGTAAATGACTAAATGAGTGATTTTGTTTATTTTATTTTATTAATTTATTTACTTATTTATTTATTTATTTATTTATTTATTTATTTATTTATTTATTTATTGTGAGAAACGAGGAATAAGAACCCCAAGTGATTTTGGTGAATAGTCCTGTATTGTGGTAAGTCTAAGTAAGTTTGGTTACAGTTATTTAAGAATTTTGTTTTGTAAGAACTAAAAAAGGGGTCGGAGAGGCCGACCTGAAATGAAATTTCTTATCCATGCCTACCCATTAATATATATTAGCGGCTAGGCTTGGCCGACCCAAATATTTATGTATTTGCTTAATTGGGCGGGCTTGGCGGGTCAATTCATCCATGAACAACTCTATTACGAGGTGGTTTATAATTTTTTTAGAACAAAACAAACCGTAAACCGCATATTTAATGTTCAAACACGAATCGTTGCGTTCTTGCGGAAATCACATTCTAATTTATAATGTTTTATTTTGAACTTTGTTAAATTATCGTAATTTGTATTTTTTTGAAGGAATTTAACTTATCTTTATTATATAAGGGAAGGGAGGAGGAAGATGGTGTCCCCCCTCTTAAAAGACTTCTATACCCTTGCTATTCTCGTGTTTGGCAAGTGAGAATTATCATTTTGAGTAGGGGTGGCAATGATATTATTYAGCTTGTTTTCCCCATGTTTTAGTACCTAGGTGGGGCATTCGACAAGTGGAAATGAKAATTTGKGGAATGTAGAATAGGAATGGGAATTTAGGSAATATAAAATGGGAATGRGAGTAGGAATTGAAATGTAGGAATTCATAAAGATTCYCAATCCCRTRTTTGGTATARGTTTAGGAAWTGGGAAAGAATAAATCTAGGAATAAAGTGTGTTATCTCAATTTTAATTAAGAAATGTCTCACATACTTGCCAAAAGAAAAAGGAATATCAAAAAATGAGTTTCCCATCTATTATCTGCCCCCAAGTAATAGAATGTTGGGAATTCACCCCTTTTTATTCACACGCCCCCTTCTCTTATTTTTCACATTCTAACACACCAAAAATGCGAATTGGGCTTTAATGGGAATATAATTCCCATTCCCTCCTCTAATTCCCATGTAACAAACVCCCCCCCCCCCCAGGAGGAAATAGGTAATAAATTGGTGGAAATATGATTATTTTAATTAAAAAACTATAATATCTCTACTTATTATTTGATATCGTAATACCTCACCCCACTTATAAAAGGGTAAATTGGTAAGCTTTTAATTTAATGTCTACTTTAATCTCACATACCAACCATGAGATTTCAAAATTTTCAATAAATTCTCACTTTCTAATTCTCATTCCCTCTCCCATCCTATATTCCCCAAATTCTCATTCCCTTATGCCAAACGCCCCTTTTTAAAAATATGARTTGATGTGCCTAAATTACCCCTTTGCTTATTATGTGATTAAAAATTAAAGTTGCATTTATCATGTAAGTTAATTAGTCAAAAACTTTAAAMAATGAACATTATTTCAAACTGCATTAAAACATTAATTTCTTTATTTTGAATTTCAAGTCACAATTATTTACAAAATCATAAGTTATAGACATTTTATTCTGATACATACCATGTAATTATAATTGATGAAATGCAATTTTTATAAGTCCAAGCATGAATCGTGTGTACAGAAAAAACATTGTGTTTTGTAGTCTGTCAATACGACGTTAACTTCTTTGTTTTTGGGCAATATATTACACGTTCTCCACACTACTCTTTGGTAAGCTACTGATTCTTCCTTCTCTTGTCTAACACCCCACTACAAATTATCTCATTTACTTCCTCATCTTCTACCTTTCTCACTCTCAAAATTAAAACTGAACATCTTCTGCTCATCTTCCACCATTCTCTTGCTCAAAACGCAAACATAATCTATAGCTAATCTGTAACAAATCAATAACAACAAATACCACAAAATCCTAACTTTATCTCATGAATGCAATAAACTCAATTTAACAAAAATCATAAATCTAAATCTCGAATTACAACGATTAATGTCAACGTACAACATCAAAATCTCAAATTCCTCAAAACGTTGTGTATAAAACCCAAATCAAAACAAATCTCARTCTCATACCAYAAAATCCTTACTTTATCTCATGACTATWATAAACTCAATTYRACAAAAATCATAAATCTCAATCTCGAATCACAACGATTAATGTMAACAAAATCAAAATCTCAAATTCCTCAAAATGYTGTTAGACCCAAATCAAAACAAATCTCAATCTCATACCACAAAATCTTAACTTTGTTTCCTGAATGCAATAAACCTAATTCAACAAAAATCATAAATCTCAATCTCAAATTACAACGATTAATGTCAACAACATAAAAACTCAAAATTTTCTCAAAACACTATAAAACCCAAATAAACACAAATTTCAATCTCATACCACATCCAATATCAAAGGAAAAACAAAGAAAACCAAAAAAACTCATTGAATAGGGATTTCAATAATCCAAATAAGAATAAAAAATTAAACCTTGCAACGACGATTCTTGATGACAATGTAACCACTCTAATGAACAACTTTTTGAGGGTAAGCTTTGGAATGAAGCTGAAGTTCTTTGKTGTTCCAACATTCAACGCTTGTAAATTCTTAYAACGAGGTAATGCCAACTTACAATCTATCTCCTTTCGAAGGCACACAACAAAAACAAAAACATACATACATAAAAAATTATTTTTGAGATTTTTGAAAGTGAGATTAATTTAAAGATGAGAAAGGTACGATTTTATTAATGTGGTTGAGAAAAGATTTGATCTTTAAGTTGATGATGCAAAAATATGTTTGGATATAGTTTCAGATTTGTGTATTTACTAGATTAATTCCCGTGCGATGCATAGTTCTATTCTTAAAATTTATTTGTAATATTTGTTTTAAATGAWGATTTTTTCAGGGAAAAATACTTTTAAAATGTGGAAATGAAGATTTTTTTTATGATAGATAGATAGATAAAAGATATGAAGGAGTTCAGGTAAATAAATTAATTATAATGTTTTTAGCAACCAATTAAATAATAYAGAAAAAATGATGTATTGTTATGTTAATAATTTAAACACAATGTCACAAAATATTTATTTTATAAATATCTTTTKTTTATCACATAAAAAATTATSTAATATATTCACAATAGTTGATAATAAATAAATGTATAAAGGTCTATTTTCAATGCAATTTGAGAGAAAAGTTATAAGTTAATTAAGGTATACAAAAGTCAAAGCACATTGATTTGTTTATATGCATTAAATTGTTTTTTTTATGCAATCATTAATTAATACGATTTGGGAGGGAAAAGTGGGTGGGAAAAATGAGGAGGTGGGGATTGCTTTAGTATAAGTTATTAGATTTATGGTATTTAGTTTTAATTTTGCAATTTATAGTAATGTGAGAAGAGAGAAGATAAAAAAAAGAAAGGTTAATCAGAGAAGAGAAGAAAAGAACCACAACCTCAGCGTAAGGTTGGACCAATCATGCTAGATAGGAGCCAAAAAGACCCAACTCAATGCCTAAACGTGTTGAAGCTTGACATTTTTGGTCGGAAATTGCACTAAGATATGATTTTTCAATTAAAAAAACACGCATAAAAGTAATTTTTCACAAAAAGTATTATAAAAGGTGTTTATTTTATACAATGTCCTTATTAAATATAGTATTTAGAGATGATTTTTTTTAGAAAGAATAGCGGTTAAACCGTAATGCACCTAACGCAATACTAGTTACTAGTTGGACTTTAATTTGCATCAATCCACAATCGCGCTAGGTGTTAATGAGTCAAGCCAACTTGTGAGTGTGTCGAGCTCGGCTCGGAATTTTCATGAGCCGAGCCTCAACTATGTTCGACTCGAATTTTTGCAAAGAGGTTCGAAATATATTTTGTTATGTTTTTATGAAGCATAATAATCAAAAAATCGTTTGTATATTATTGATAAGTCTAACATAAAATTCATAGTTATCAACTATTATATGTTTAAAAAAGTTATCATGTTGTTATGCCTTTTGAACTTGATTAGAGTTTAAATGCATTTTTTACTTGATATTGAAGGTTCAAAAAAGCTTGAAACTCGACTCAAGCTTGATAAATTCGTCACGAGCCTAGCTTAAAATATGCAAAGTTCGACTTATTAACACCTTTCCCACATATTGGTAAAACATTACTTACACCAAACAGTAAAAACAATTGTTTTTTTTTCAGGAGGTAACTCATATAGGAATCTGTAGACACCCAACACCAACATCATAACTGAATCATTGAATATTTACTCGCCTAAAATATCAACCAAAAAATCCATTCAGCCGCAATCGCCACCTGTAGACACCTAAAAGTGTCTCCCCAAATGAGTAATCAGTGATGAAACATACCGCATCTCGCGATTGTTTCGACTTAGAAAAGATGCTTTGAACTCACAAAAGTTGGAAATACGTGAGGTCATACTCGGAAATTTTTTTTAACCATCGCATTCTCATATTTTAAACCTCACTTTTCCATATTTTCTCCCTTTTCACACATTTTTCTCCTATTTTTGACGCATCACTCACATTATAATACATTATTTAGTTCTTACTCTCCAATTGTAAATGCATAATATATTAAAAATCGGAGAGAGTAACCATTTTTTTGTTTTCTTTTTTTTACATATTTGTGTTTGAGATTTATATTATACTGAATGTATGCTATTTTGATTGAGAATTTGTGTGCTTATATTGTTGTTTGTTGAAATTAGAATTGTTCGCTAATTTCGGAAATTCGATTCGATTTGTCAAAGCATTTTGTTTCCAGGTACGGAAAACCTAGAATCTATAAATAGGAGATTAGAAATCTTGATTGTCTGAAATTGAATTGTACCTGGCAAAATTGGTGCCGGAAACAACGTCGAAAAAATGTGATCGGAGTTCCTGAGGAGAAAAAATACGACGTGCAGAGGGGCCCAGGGGTTGTAAACCCTGGGGGAACCTCCGATGTTAAATCAGAAAGGTTCAAAGTCAAGAGATTGAGGGAGAGGAGAGAGAGAGAAGAGAGAGAGAGAGAGAGAGAGAGAGAGAGAGAAAGGTACTATTTGTGTGTAAAATGTCAGAATGAATGTGTGGTCCTCCTGAAAGAATGTGTTGACCTCCTATTTTATGGGCAATAGGGAGGGTAGGTTGGTAATTACCGTCTTTGAACTAGAGAATCTAGAGAATCTCCTAACTGAATTTCTGTTAGGGAAGAGTCTCTAGAAGCCACCCTCGTTTGACTGGTCAACGATGGCAGTTTAAAGAGAGAGATTTCCGTATTATCCTCACTCTTCCCTTTCAGGCTTCAGTTAATCGACATTGGCATGGCCTCATCTTATTGCGGCCGGAACAAAAGCCCACGTCTCCAATTCTATAGTCAGCCGGAATCACTTTCGGGACTAAGTGTTGAGCGAAATAGTCATTCAATAGCCTAGGCGATCACAAATTGGCTTGAATCCTCACTAGGGTAATAGTATGAATTAAGATTCGGATTTTAGCCTCTACCCTAGGTGGAATTAGAAAATGGTGAAGTGGCGATCCGACTATAAGGCAATCTCAATTTTAGCCCATGGCGATTAGGAGATGGGCGAGAAAAGGAGAAAGTTCCAATTGCCTAAACAGGCGATCCGAGAAATCATATATCCATGCAGTAATTAAGGTGGAGACAATGGCAAGATGAGGCACAGAGCTTTGTCCTACAGTGAAAAGGGAACAGAGGCAATATAAATGAAATTGCATAAACTTGGTGTTGTCCGAGAGACATACATACAATTTTAAATTATTGCATAATTGCATGTACATTAACACGAAAGTATTTTTAAGTGACACATGCGATAATCTTTACATAATTAGATGCAAGGTCAATGCCCTCGTTTTACAAATATTCACGTTGGCGAGCAATCTACATGTGCCATGGGGGAGGGCACATGGCAAATTGGATTGATTATTAGACCCCAAATAAAATGGAGAGGTCCGTGAATCAACAATTTTATGCATGGCCTAAACTATCTTGCAATGGCCTAAGTCTACCTAATTGCAAATTATTATGGTCAGCTATAAGGAAATGTTGTGCATGGCGATTCCGAAATGTGCATCAAGTTGAAAATTTCTAGTGGTCCAATAAATCATATGCCATATGATGTGGCGATTAGAAGATATTTCTGGACCACCAATCAATCGGGCAAGTCGAGAAGTTAGAGTACTTGTACGATTCAATGGGCAAGATACAATTATGCCCATGCACAAGATTCATGCAAATGTTGTAGTGGCGAATCGAAGTTTGTCTGCCAGAAACGTGAATGCAAATATCATATATAGGCCCTAGGCGAATAAAACAATTCAAGACCCCAATAAGTTAGGTGGGTCAGAGAAGTGACTTCTCTTTTGGCTATGTTGAGTAAAAAGCTTTTTGGATGCCCAGGAGAATGAGTATTACATAATGAGTATCAACAATACGCCCCACCTTTCTTTTGAATGGCTTAATTGCCTAAATTGCATGGCGCTTTTGAATAATATGCATGCATTTTAATAGTGATTATTAATATGCACTTTTGTCAAGCATTATTCTTTCCTATTTCATTGCTCATCACTCCTTTAAGACAATTACTCCCTCAGTGGCGCCCTAGGGCGTATCAAACAGGATCTATACTTTAGGATTTTTAAAGACTCCACCCTAGGGCGTGTTCGCCAAGGGCTAATTGAAAATAGGCTCTCAAAACTCGAGATTTTTCTAAGTCTCGCCCATTGGCATTTAAAAGGGAAGTGACGAGAAGAGATCAAACTTGAAGCTCATTCAGCTTAATTGGACAATGCTGAAACAAGACCAGCCAATCCCCTAACGTTTACAAGCTATAGCGTTAACAAGACAAGACATGATGTCCACAAGCTATGGGTGTTTACGAGACAAAATCTCGTATTGCCTAAAATGGGCGATTTGAAAACAAGATCGGACCCATTGAACGTTTACAAGTAGAGGGTGATCAACATTAGAACCGACCCGTCTCGCCCGAGAAAAAGTGAGGGCCTTTGGACAACTAAAAACATCAATTTTTTAATGCAAAAGCCCCGGCCCGCAATGGCCCGCTTTTTTTGGCCGTGGTTTCGGCTATACTTTTATATACAGAGCCGGCGGCCGCCCATTTTGATTACCTCTATTTACAGCATGGCGGATCAGGGGACAAAATCATTTTTAAACCTAAAAATGGGTGATCTGGAAACAAGCCTTTTGGCTTTCTAATTGAGCATGGTTGATTAAAAGCGAAATTCAATGGGGCTAGGTAACGTTCCGAGAACAAACCTTTTGGCTCTTATAAGACCACACGTTCGCAAGGCAAAATTCATATCACCTAGGTAGGTTGTTCGCGAGAATATGGGGCCTTTTTGGCTTTCTCTGAGACATGGCGTTTCACCAAGGCAAATCGTATTGCCTAGTTGGCGTTCAAAGAAAGAATTTTTTGTTCTTTGTAAGGATGGTGTTTTCAACCAGCCAAAAACAATGTTGCCACCTAAGATGGGCCGTTTCGCGAAAGGAAGCCTTTTTGGGGCTTTCTCGACTTGTTTCTACGCAGTTGGCGTTTACAACGCAAAAAATCCTCAAATTGCCCTAATAGGGCGTTTTCGCGGGACAAGCATTAAGACTATGGCGATCAAAGAGAAAAAACTGACAATTGCCCTAATGGGCGTTCCGAGAACAAGATCAAAATCAAACCTCAAATGTGCTCATCAGACAACAGCATTTAGGGGATAAAAAGCTCAATTACAACCAAGTTGGAATTCTGGAAATAAGCTAAAAATAGCTCTTATGTGAACATAAGATAATGAAAGCTTAGGGCTAAAAGCCCAATGCCCTAAAATGGGCTTTCTGAAAACGGACTAAAGAATCACACCTGTGTTCATAATTCGGGTGAGACGTTTAGGGGTTAAAAGCCCAATGCTCTAAATGGCGGTTCCAGATATGAGCTTAAATACCCCAGCTTAGGTGACAATGAGTCACAACGTTAGGGCTAAAAGCAACCAATTGCCCTTATGGGCGTTCAAAAAACGACTGAAAAACCACCTTAGGTGTACTGAGTTCACCGGACGTTAGGGACTAAAAGCGCAATTAGCTTTAACAGGGCATTTTGGGAACATGCCAAGAAACCCACTAAATTGTGTTAAGCCCTGGCATTTAGGGACTAAGAGCTCAAACACCTTACTCTTACAAAGGTAGGGTAGTTGGCGATTAAGAAACAAGGTTCCAGATTGCCTCAAAAATGGGCCGGTTTTCGGAACAAAGGCATTTTTAACTCGAGTGAGTAAGTCCATGAGCAGCCTTCAGGCGCTCATGAGGGCCGGACAACTTATAGCCTCGAGCAATCTTTAGAAAACTGAGTCCCAATGAGTTATAGCGCCAGTATAAGACTACGTTAGGGCGTTTACCAGCCCAGTTTAGGATTCCTTAAATGGGCGATCCGTGAAAGAGGATTTTAGTTAGGGAAAATCCAGCCAAGTGAAAACATTGGCAATTTAAGTTGTTGTATACAATAGCAATGGGAATCAACAGACTCTCAAAATAGTTGCCTAAGCCGGTGAGAATATTCCGACTTTGGAAGGCATATGATTCAAAGGGATGAGGATCACAGACCTAAACCATTTGCTAAGCGTGGGGGTTACTCTGGCTTGAAGGCATAGTCTTGTTTAAAGATACAAGTCAAAAGTTGTATTTTTGGGTCTTTCCCGAGGGCTGTTTACGCCCAGGGGAAGTAAAAAACCCAACTTAGCCTATAGGATAAACTTGGTAGGCCGAGTATAACACGTTGTCCTGACTGAACAAGTATCGAAGAACGTATTACAAGAACAAAATTGGAGTTGGTAAAGCGATATCTCGTGGCAAAGCTTATCTTTCTTGTTTGTTAAGTCTATGCTCTGTGCGGCCCTTGATATTATTTTTAATATTCACAAAGTTGTTGATTACATCGATTTGTTTATATACATAAGCATTTGTTAATAGCTCATGCAAATATGCCCCTAATGACATTTGTTGCTAATCAAACATTATTTCTTCTCATCTATCAGATTTGTAGCCTAGTAAACGCATTGTTGGCAGGTTCTTCATGCGAAACGTCCATGAAACGGACGTGCTCTACTCTCTTCAAGAGGCTTCCTTTCTCTTCTTATTGTTTAAGTGAAGCATTCTCGCTACGCAATACTTGCGAGCCTGCCTTCATCGGCGAGTTGTGTCTAAAGCTCATTTAATTCATCACAATTTTTGCATTGTGGTTCACACTCTTCATGGAACTCACACCTACAAATTCTTGGTTTTTTGCTTGTTGCAAGGGTGCTTTGACAGGCTCAGGCTTTGGAGCAAGTTACTCTCCTTAATGGTCGAGAATATTTTTTTTTCGCCTGTTGACGTGTATTTCAAATCAAACACTGTCATCGTCGATCTTTTCCGATTTTTGTCACACTTAGGACGATTGTCCTTTCCTATTGTCATTCCTCTGATCGCTCCTTGTTTCGCGATCGCATAAGGGGTGTCTTTCTTGATTGACGAAGGACGGGACTATCACTATTTGTTCGGCGTTCAGAAGCTTGATGTTACGTGTAGCAATGTACCATCTCTATGCAACTAATATTTTGAACACCTGAATCATGAAGGTCTTGCTTGAAATTGCCACTGGACGCAGCCCGTCAACAGGGACACGAAAGCAACAGGATCCTTAATTGTAAATTTTTCAGGGATTCGGTGTTGAACCTCTTTAAGTGTAATTCTTCAGACTTGTCACACAGTTCTGTTTGCAGCTCATTGAGCACCACAAGTGGTGATCTCATGACGCTTTTTCGGCAATGAAATTGTTTGGCAAAACATGATTCTCAAAATTGTTTAATTATGATGGAACAGAAGGGAGTTCACTCAACCTCGTGAGCGCCATGCCTTTAAGGGTAGTTGGAAAAAACTTGCACCACGAAGCTTCACATTTCAGTCCGAACGCCATATTGTGCGTATGGTAGCCATGGTCATCGAGTCCCGTTTGTCCATCATACGGATCCATGGTTGAGTATTTCTTGACCTTTCTTCTGTCTACAGGTCAAGAATTCTTTTGCTTGAGAGGTTGTACGAGAAAGTGGAATTCTTCCTAGGGAAGACTCTCTGCCACAGTCTTTTGATGTAGCTTCCTCCGAACTTTCCCTTTCTCGACGTGGAATGTCTTCTTGAACGGTGTGTGAGGATGCTCTGGGTAGGGAGAATGGAACGACACTCAGTAGGGGAACGACGAGTAGGCGATCGCGCTAAGTAGGTGACCTCCGAGGTGAGTGAACTCGAGGATGCTATTTCCTCTTCGAACGCCTGGCGATTATTGATGATCTCTCGAGATCTTGTATAATTGGGAAGTAGGGCCTAGCTTCCTGGCGCCACAGTGTTATAGAGCTCTGGCATAGGCGGAAGATCGCCGAGGATTGGTAACTTCTTGTTTGAACTCGGCTTTGCGCTCTTAGTAGGCCTTGAAGGCGGAGCGAATCATGAGAGTGACGTGCCGATTCATTGGACAGTTGGCAAAGTTGTAGGGGGCCCAACGGCTCCTACAACTTGTTCCCTCGTTCGCATAGGACTCCGAACGTCCAGGGTGTGGATTTGTTGCACGGATCGCTGAGGAGCTTGTGCCGATTACTGGCTCTGTGCGAGGCACTCCCTGGGACCCGCCTGTTCTAGATTAGAGAAGTGCGCATCTAACACCCTCTGAATAAGGCACTGAATTGATGGTCATATTTTGCTTACCCAGGTCAGTGAGATCTCGCTTGTAACTGACCTTCTTCGACTGGAACGGTTTTCTTGATGTTGAGACTGCGCATCACATTGATTTCTTGCATTGTTTGACGTTTTTTGCAGTTCTTCTTGCGGCGTTTCGACAGGCTTCTAGTGAGTCGCGCCATCTCGACTTTTGATCTGTGAGTCCCCTTAGGACTGCCCATTCTTCAGGTATGGAACTAGATCTATAATAGGGGAATTAGAATTCTGATGTCTGAAATGATCGTCACGCAAATTGTGCCGGAACAGACGCAGTCGGAAAAAATGTGCCGGAGTTCCTAAGGAGAGAGACACACGGCGTCAGAAGGCCAAGGGTTCGTACCCTGGGGATCACCTCCGGATGCTTAAATCAGCAAAGGTTCTAAGTCAGGGGAGCGAGGAAGTACTATTTGTGTGTAAATGTAAAAGAATGTGTGGTCCTCTTGATGATGATGTTGACCTCATCTTATTTATTAGGGCATGAGGGTAGTTGGTAATTACTGCTTTCGAACTAGAGAATTCTAGAAGGTCTCTCAGTGATCTGTTAGGTAGAAGTCCTCTAGAAGTCACCCTGTAAGAGACTGGTCAACGAAGGCCAAATTTAAGATGGCATTTCCATAATTAACCATCACTCTTCGCCTTTCGGGCCTCATTAATGACATTAGGCCTGGCAATCCTTAATTAGGTCGAAACAGTGACATTTCTTTTAGTATTAGAAATTTAAGATTGTTATGAAAAGTGGACTTTAGATTCATATTAAATGTGTGTTCAGCTAATGGCGGCACCAAGAACCATCCTTTGCAGGTTTAGTTACAATAACACTGATAATAATAATTCATAACCACTATAAAATTGGTCCCAAATTACGGGAAACCAAACTCATTGCAAAAGAAATTAAATGATGAGTGTTGTTCAAATTCTCATTTGTAGCTGATATTAGAAAACAAATTTTTAGATTTATTTATTACTGTTTTGTAGTTCAAAACATAATGATTTTGATTGCTGATTTGTGCTAAATTCTGTGAATATATGTGATAAATATATATTTATGTGTTTGTGTATCATGTTTTGAATAGGTCGTGAATGAATGTTTTCATGGTTTTAGCTCCATGCTCATGCTCAATTTCAATTCTTTCTAGCAGCACTGAGAGTTTTTAAATTCCCTACCAAGTGCGAAACTTCTTTTGTAAAAATGCATGAAGACTTCAGAGCTTTTATGAGTGTATTTATGAGCTTGTATGAGTTGTTGTGGATTGCGCTGTGTGATTGCTTGAATAGTAATGTAATTGAGAAATTATTGTAGAATTTCATGTGGTTTTGTGTGTGAACCTTTATTTTCATGTTAACTTGTTTCAAGTTAAAGGAGTTAAGGGACAATTTAAAAATTATCTTTACAAGCTCAAATTCGATTTATATTAATTGGATGTTTAAACCTTAACTTTCCGCCCTGGTAAAATGATAATTCATGAATTTGAAGGCGTTCATTCAGCCGAATTGGAATTTATAGGTTGTAGTATTGTAAGCTATACTTATTAGTATATTTAAGTATCAAAATACAAATTCAACAAAAAAATTATGTTGAAAAAAAAATTAAGTAAACGGCGTCCAAACGACCGTGGTTCCAATGGCCGGTCCCAAAATCTAGGCGAACCGATTTTCGGCTCCCAGGATTTTAGGACCCGACTGTTCCGGTTCTTCCCTCGAATAATGTAGGGTTATCGGTTCGTCACCATAATACATTTAATTAACTAATGTCAGCACAAAAAATATTAGCGTAGAAAATTAGACATAAAAATGTCAAAATTTATTAACATGAAATAAGAAAAGTGCCATAAACTTTATAAGTGTGTGGTTCTAATTTACTTTTAGAATGTTAGTACATATTGTTTATCTATTTTTAATTTTTATTTTAATTTTTAACCTCCTAGTTTTGGACTACAGGTTATGACTAAAATATATTGGTTTTTATATTATTTATTGTGGTAAACGAGAATAAGAATCCCGAGTGATTTTGGTTAATAGTCAGGTTAATTCTAGTAAGTTTAAGTGAGTTTGGTAACCAGTTATTTAAGAATTTTGTTTAGTAAGAATTAAAACAAGGGTCGCGCAGGCCGCCTGAATGAATTTTCTTATCAGGCCCTACCCATTAATATTAGCGAGCTAGGCTTGACCTGACCCAAATTTATTTATTTGCTGAATTCAGGCGGCTGGTCCCATGTATCTGTACAACTCTATTATGGGTGTTTATAAATTGTTTTATGAAAAATCAAACTGTAAAACCGGCATTATTTATGTTCAAATGAATGCGTTTGCGTTCTTGGGGAAATTACATTCTTAATTTATAAATGTTTTATTTTGAACTTTGTTAAATTTCTCATTTGGTATGTTTTTTGAAGGAATTTAACTTTCTTATTATATAAGGGAAGGAGGAGGAAAAGATGTGTCCTCGACTCTGAAAGACTTCTATACCCTTGTCTTTCAGTGTGCAAGTGAGAATTATCAGTTGGGTAGGGGTGCAATGATACTATTTAGCATGTATTGTCCCGCATGTTTTATTACCGTGGGGAATCGATCATGAAAATGAGATTTGGGAAATGTAAGATAAGAATAGGATTTAGGGAATATAGAGATGGAATGGGAATAGGAATGGAATTGAATGCAGGAATTCATAAAGATTCCCATCCCAGGTTTGGTATAGGTTGGGAATTGGGAAAGATAAATCTAGGAAATAAAGTGTGTTATCTCAATTTTAATTATAAATGTTTACAATACTTGCTAAAAGAAAAGGAAAAATAGAAAAAATGAATTTCCCGCTATTACTTGCCCCCCAGGTATCAAATTGGGGATTACTTTTATTCACATCTCCCTTCTCTTATTTTCAACATTCCAACCACCAAACATGAGAATTGGGCTTAAATGGTAATAATGATCCCATTCCCCACCTCTAACTTCCCATGAAACAAACACTGTCTGCTCCTCCGGGGAAAGTAGGTTATATACAAATGGTGGAGATATGATTATTTTAGATGAAATTTAATATCTCTACTTATTATTTGATATCATAATTACTTACCCACTTAAAAAGGTCCCAATTTTATTAACAAATTTTTCCACAATATTGCCAAAGAAAAAGGGAAAGAAGAAAAATGAATTGTTCATTATTCTTGCCCCCCAGTTAATAAATGGTGGAAATTCACTCTTTTATCATTATCGCCCCTTCTCGTTATTTTCACATTTCCAACACATCAAACAGGGAAAATATTCCCATTCCACTCTCTTCCATGTAACAAACACCCCGCCCCTGGGGGAAATAGGTAATAAATGGTGGAATAATAGTTATTTTAATGAAAAATTAATACTAATCATCTACTTATTATTTGATATCATAATAGCCTGGATCCACTTATAAAAGGGTAAATTGGTAAACTTTTCAATTGTAATGCCTACTATTAATCTCATATACCACACATGAGATTTCAAGATTTTCAATTTTTTTCCACTAACATGCCAAAAAGGAATTCGTGATTATTTTTTAAATTTTCCACTTTTCTAATTCTGCATTCCCATCCATCCTACATTCCCCAAAATTCGTCATTCCTCATTTTGACCAAACGCCCCTCTTTAAATATGATGATGTACTTTCATTTGAATAGAGGACCTTACCCTTTGTTTAAAAAATAATGATTGATGTGTCTAAATTACCCGTTTTACTTTTATGCTGATTCAATTAAAGTTGCATTTTCATGTAAGTTAATTAGTCAAAACTTTACATAGATGATATTATTTCAAACTGGCATTAAAAATAAATTGCTCTTTATTTTGGAATTTCAAGTCACTATTTACTTACAAAATCATAAGTTACAGACATTTTTATTCTAATATATACCATATTGAATTATAATTTGGGGTTGCAATTTTTTATAGGCTCCCAAGTAGAGGTGTCTGTTTGGTGTTATCAACTGTTGTTGAATTAAAATAACTTGCAATTTAACTGAAATTAAACTTGAATTGGTAACCAATTGGATAATGAAATCAACTGAAAAAATGTAACAAACTGTAAAAACTGAAAAGAAAAAAAGTAAACTGAACTGTAACTGAATAACAAATCCGATAACTGCGGGTTCCGTGGCTCAAGCCCACGCAAAGCACCGATGTAGTACCAAGCCGCGCGCCCGCTATACGCGAGGGCACGGCCCACGTCCTACACCACCGCAAAAACCCAACAACGAACTCCGATCATCTCTAAACTCATACACCAAACCAAGATGACAGAGATTCCAACACACCTAATCTTCCAGGAAATCATACCAAGACTTCCCGTCAAATCTCTTCTCCGCTTCAAATGCGTCTCTCGTGAATGGAACACCCGCATCTCTTCCACTCGCTTCACCCACACCCATCTTTGCCGCCCCTCTTCCCCTGCATCAACCTCATCCTCTGTTCTCACCCTTGATCCGGGCTCAACATTTTTGATGTCCGTTGATTTCACCATCTTTGACAATATTGTTTTCGACAAATTCAGCTTCTACTGTAACGGTAAATTCTCTTGGTTGCTTTCTTCTTGCAAAGGCTTAGCCTTCTTGATTTCTTCCTGCAACGAGGAATGCTATCAGCTAGACGACGTCCACCATTTTGATTTCCAGTATGTAATTTGTAACCCTCTTGTTTGAGATTGACCATCCTCCTGAATTTGTTCTTGCTTGCTTAAAAGATACTTGCACTGAATTTTTTTTATTGTATGGAGTTTCTATTATACTTCAATTTTGGGTTTGGGTATGGTTCGTCCCTTAAGGATTACTAAATTGTCGCGGTTGCTTTGCCCCGTATGCCAAGCTCCACTGATGTGGTTGTCTACATGTACTCGTTAAGGTCCTGTAGTTGGAAAACATCGCAAAGGTTTAAGCAAAGGAAGCTACCCTTGAAGTTTCTAGAGCCCTGGTACATTGACATAGGGACATTGGTGAATGAAACTTTACATTGGGGTGTATCACTAGGCGAGGATGGGAAATGCATTTCCACCTTTGATATAGCTAGTCAGGACGTGTTTAAGTTCATGTCATTGCCTAACACCCAGATTGGGACTGCCCTCAGTTTGTGCTGCTTAGATGATTGTTTGTGTATGTGGAGAAGGTATGATAATGGTGATGAGGTCGAGATGTGGATGTTGAAAGAATATGGTGTTCCGGAATCATGGACCAAGTTGTTCCGTGTGAATCCTGGTGATTTTTCACTCAATTTCTTTGGATACAACCAGACTGAATGTTTATTGCTTCATGTAGCTGAGGATGATGAGCTAATGCTTGCTGACTTCAGTTGTGAACCACCGAAATTTCTTCGAACAAATGATAAGTACAAATTGGGTGCAGTGCATTATGTTCAGAGCATTGTATCACCTCTAGCAATAAACTTGGAACAAACATATTAGATGTCATGTAATTGTTACCAAGTGTTTTAAGATATGAGACATTGTGTCCTTGTGAGTTAGTAAATAAACAAACATTAGCTATCTGTTTCTCATTTTCTGGAATTATATGATCATTATCCAATTTTGTTATCAAAGAATATGAATTTGTACTATGGGCTTGGTAACTAATTATGTGTCTCTTCTATAACTTTCGTTGTAYAGTAGATATGATCTAATTATGTAATAATTGAGCTGATATAATTGATTCACAAGTTCGAATTCTAATATTTGTGATAAATGTATGGTATGTAATTATTGTATTATATATTGAACATTCTTAGATCAGAACTTACTACAAGATTAGTTATTCTTTGATTATTGCCTTATCGAATGGGTGTTGAAGACACCCATGTATATAACCAATGGCTTTGGATATGCGGAACTCTCCGCAAGAGCACAAACATGTTATAAATTGTGCTCAAGGTGGGATTCTTTTCCTGCTATATCGAATTGGCAAATACCTCTTCAGAAGATAAACTGAACTTAATGTAATAAATATGATATTGTATACAATTAATAAACTCTATTATATAAGTGAGGAGAGCAATGGTGTACCTCCTCGAAATTCCAAAATTACCCTCGACATAAGAATTAATACACRTGAATGAATAAATTAAGAGGGCTAGGTATAAACTTTCGTACTTTAACAATCAACAAATTCAAATTCAAACAAAAGACATATTTCAAATAAACTTATAGTTGTGAAAAAAAACAAGCATTTATTAATTTATTTGTTCATGATTTTATCATAAACTTATAAACYTATAAATTTGGAACTATTATATTAAGCGATTTTGAGCTAGCCCATAAAAAAGCTCAACTAATATATTCATTTCAACTTTCAGTCACAATGAATATACCCTAACATTTTAATTTTCACTTATTCGTTATAGCAGCCACAACTCTCAAAACCTCCCATCTTATCTTTCTCACTCCTAAAATTTGAAAATCTACTCAAACTCTCAAAGTATTTAACCAAAAATTCCCCAGATTCTAAAGGTACGTACATAATTTCTATTACTTTTTTTTTACATTTGATACCCCATTCCGTATTTAACAAATTTTTAATGTTCTGTGCAATTTCCTCATTTGGACGATTTTTAATGTTCCGTGCATTGTGCTTTATTCCATTTTAGGACACTCTCTCTCCTATTTTTTAACCATGCATTCTCATATTTACCTCACTTTTCCATATTTTCTCCCTTTTACACACATTTTCTCCTACTTTTTGACCTCACTCACATTATAATACATTATTCCTAGTTCTTCTCCCAAATTGTAAATGCATAATATATTAAAAATCGGAGAGAGTACCATTTTTTGTTTTCTTTTTTACTATTTTGGTGTTTGAGATTTATATATACTGAATGTATGCTAATTTTGATTGTAGAATTTGTGTGCTTATTGTTGTTGTTGAAATTAGAATTGTTCGCTAATTTCGGAATTCGAATTCGATTTGTCAAAGCATTTTGTTCCAGGTACGGAAAACCTAGATCTATAAATAGGAGAATTAGAATCTTGATGTCTGAAATTGAATTGTCACCGCAAAATTGTGCCGGAAACAACGTCGAAAAAATGTGTCGGAGTTCCTGAGGAGAAAAAAATACGACGTCAGAGGGCCCAGGGGTTCGTACCCTGGGGGACCACCTCCGATGCTTAAATCAGAAAAGGTTCCAAAGTCAGAGAAAGAGGGAGAGAGAGAGAGAGAGAGAGAGAGAGAGAGAGAGAGAGAGAGAGAGAGAAAGTACTATTTGTGTGTAAAATGTCAGNTTAGAATATAATGAAAACGCCTTTGATCGATCTGCTAAACAAGTCAAACAAACATGTTAGTATTGACGAAAAATGGCCTTTGATCGATCCGCCAGACAACACAAATAAACAAGTTAGTATTGACGATAATAATAAGGAATGACGAAAATGAAAATGACAATGATAAAAACGAAAATGAGAAGATTAATCCTACGTATTTACAAGCAACAATTGAAAGGTAGGTTTCTACATTTTATTAGTTGAATTGAGACTCGTAATAATTATTAATCAAGTTAGAAGCAAGCGAAATGGATGTTTTGGGTGAGTAATCTCAGAGTTATACCTTAATCTCGCTTGTCGGAATGACTTGAAAGGACGCAAGAACTCGTATTTAGTATGTATTGATAGTGGAAAGAGAGTATGAATGAGAGAGTAAGAGAATACGCAAGTGTATAAGCTTGGTAACGTCTGTCGTGTCGTCGAAAGTGAGGCAAAAGAGAGTATTTATAGGCACGGAGAACCAAAAACGAGCGTATATACGCTCAGTGGAGCGTATATATGCTCGATTATTTCCTACCAAAAAATCCGATTCTTCTTGTTTCTTCTCGGATTGAATGAACCTAGAAACCCCCTTTTGCAAGAAATACGGTTCTAGGGGGTTCTAGAACATTCCGAGTATTTTTTTGGTGTTTTTAAAATATTTTCTGATTTTTTTTGTATTTTTTGCGTATTTGGATTTTTGTAAATATTGTAAAATTCATAGAAAATTATAGAAAAATCGGAAAAATAATCTAAAAATACTGGTGAACTCAGAAAAATGAGAGAAATGAAATGAAAAGTGGAAAACATGGGAAGATCACTAATATAAATTATTTAAAAAAATCCTACAACTAAATAGAAAATTCTAAAAATAGAAAATAAATAAAAGAGATAAAAGAAAATACTTTTTGCCTCTTATTCGACCTTTGCCTCATGATTTCGAGCATGACTTCACATATTTCGAGCTTTTTACGAGTTCAACTGCGTCTTTTCATAGTCAAATCGATCGCGAAACGCGGTATGTTTCATCATCGATTACTCATTTGGGGAGATACATTTAGGTGTCTACAATGTGCATGGGGAGGCACATGGCAAATTAGATCGATTTCTAGACCCCAAATAAAATGGGCGGTCCGTGAATGAACAATTTTATGCATGGCCTAACTCTTGCATGGCCTAGTCTACCCTATGCAAATTATTATGGTCGGCTATAAGGAAATGTTGTGCATGGCGATTCGAATGTGCATGCAAGTTGACAAATTTCTTAGTGGCCAATAAAACTCAATATCCATATGATGTGGCGATTAGAATCTATTTCTGGACCACCAATAAAATGGGCRGTCCGAGAAGTAGAGTACTTTGTACGTTCATGCAAGATATTATTGCCCATGCAMARGATATCCATGCAAATGYTGTAGTGGCGAATTRAAGTKYCCATGCAAAMGTGAATGYAAATTATTAGCCTAGGCGAATAAAAACAAAATTTAAGACCCTAATTAAGTGGGTGGTCAGAGAAATGACTTCTCTTTTGCATATGTGAGTAAAGCCTTTTGGATGCCCAAAGAATGTAGTATTACAAATGAGTATCACAATACGCCATTTCTTTGCATGGCTTAATTCGCCTAATATGCATGGCGCTTTGAATAATATGCATGCATTAATAAGTGCATTATTAATGTGCACTTGTCAAGCATTTCCTACATTCACTGCTCATCAACCCTTTAAGTAAATTACTCCCTAAGATGGGCTAGCCCTAGGGCGTCTCAACAGATCCTATACTTTAGGATTTTTAACTCCATCCTAGGGCGTGTTCACCCAAGGGTTCATTGAAAATCAGGCTCTCAAAACTTGAGATTTTTCTAAGTCTCGCCCATGGGCATTTAAATGGAGTGGCGAGAAGAGATCCAAACTTAAAACTCACTTAATTGGGCAATCTAAAAACAAGACCAACCAAACCCCTAACGTTTACAAGCTAATAGCGTTTACAAGACAATGGCGTTCACAAGCTATGGGCATTTATGAGACAAAATCCCGTATTGCCTAAAATGGGCGATTTGAAAACAAGATCGGCCAACCCCATGGCGTTTACAAGTAGAGGTGATCAACATTAGACCGGCCCATCGGCCCGGCCCGGCCCGCCCGAAAAAAGTGAGGGCTTTGGACAACTAAAAACATCAATTTTTAATGCTAAAGCCCGGCCCGCATAAGCCCGCAAAGCCCGCTCTTTTGGGCGAGTTTCGGCTATACTTTTTATATACAAGCCCGGCCCGGCCCGCCCATTTGATCACCTCTATTTACAAGCCGTTGGCGATCAGGGGATAAAATCCCATATTACCCAAAATGGGCGATCCGGAAATAAGTCTCTTGGCTTTCTCTGAGACCATGGTGATCACAATGCGAAATTCAATATTCACCTAGGTAGGCGTTCCGAGAACAAACCCTTTTGGCCTCTTATAAGACCACGGCGTTCACAAGGCAAAATTCAATATTCACCTAGGTAGGTGTTCCAAGAATATGCCCTTTTGGCTTTCTCTGAGACCATGGAGTTCACAAGGCAAAACTCATATTGCCCTAAGTGGGCGTTCCTAGAAAAAAGACTTTTTTGGCCTTTGTATAAGGATGGCGATCACCAGCCAGAAACCAATGTTGCCCTAGATGGGCGTTCCGAGAAGAAGCCCTTTTGGCTTCCCTCAAATTGTTTCTACGCAGTTGGCGTTTACAACGCAATATCTCAAATTACCCTAATAGGGCGTTCCGAGAACAAGCATTTACCGCTATCAATAAGACTATGGCGATTAGAGGGAAAAAAAACTCATATTGCCCTAAATGGGCGTTTCGAGAACAAGCTCAAAATCACACCTCAAATGCACATAAGACAACAACATTTAGGGGATAAAAGCCTCAATTACACCAAGTGGGCATTCTAGAAACAAGCTAAAAATAGCTCTGTATGTGAACATAAGATAATGACGCTTAGGGGCTAAAAGCCCCAACTGCCCTAACTGGGCTTTCCGAAACGGACTAAGAATCACACCTTGTGTTCGTAATTCGGTGACGTTTAGGTTTTAAAAGCCCCCATTTGCCCTAAATGGGCGTTCCAGAAACGAGCTTAAAAACCACACCTTAGGTGACAATAAGTCACCAGCGTCTAGGGACTAAAATCCCCAATTGCCCTAAATGGGCGTTCCAGAAACGAACTGAAAAACACCACCTTAGGTGACAATGACTCACCGATGTTTAGGGACTAAAAGCCCCAATAGCTTTAAGAGGGCGTTTTGGGAACAAGCCAAGAAACACCACTTCAATTATAATTAAGCCCCTGGCATTTAGGGACTAAAAGCCTCAAACACCCTTACTCTTACAAGGTAGTGGTAGTTGGCGATTAAGAAATAAGGTTCCAAATTGCCCAAAATGGGCGTTTCGGGAACAAGGCATTTTTTTTAACCTCGAATGATAAAGTTCCCATGAGAGCCTTAGGCGCTCATGAGGTCGGGCAACTATAGCCTCGCATCTTCAGAAACTTGAGACCAAATGAGTTAGCCCCAAATATAAGACTATGTTAGGCGTTTACAAGCCCCAAGTTTAGGATTCCCTTAAATGGGCGATCCGTGAAAGAGGATTTTCAGTTAGGAAAATCCAGCCATGTGAAACATTGGCAATTTAAAGTCGTTGTACATAGCAATGAGAATCACAGACTCTCAAAATAGTTGCCTAAGCCGTGGAGAAATATTCTTGACTTGGAAGGCATACGATTCCAAGGGATGAGGATTAGAGACCTCAAAACATTTACCTAAGCCGTGGAGGGTTATTCCTGGCTTGGAAGGCATATCCTTGTTTAAAGATACAACTCACAAAGTTGTATTCATGGGTCCTGCCCGACGGCTTTTACACCCAAGGGGGAGTAAAAAAAAACCCAAACTTAGCCTAAGATAAACTTGGTAGGCAGAGTATAACACGTTACGTCTGACTGAACAAGTATCGAAGACGTACTACAAGAACAAAACTGGATTGGTAAAGTCGATATCTTCGGGTGGCAAAGCATTATCTTGTTGTTAAGTCTATGCTCTTTGCGGCCCTTGATATTATTTTTAATATCTCAGCAAAGTTTGATTACATCGATTTTGTTTATATACATAAGCATTTGTACATAGCTCATGCAAATATGCCCCTATGACATTGTTGTAATCAAACATTATTCTTCCTTATTATCAGCATTTTGTAGCCTAGAAAACGCATTGTTGGCAGGTTCTTCATGGCGAAACGTCCATGAACGAGACGTGCTCATTCTCTTCGGAGGCTTCTTTCCTCTTCTTATTGTTAAGTGAAGCATTCTCTACGCCACAAACTTTGCGAGCCTGCCTTCATCGGTGAGTTTGTCTAAAGATCGTTTCGATTCATCGCAATTTTTCATTGTGTGTTCACACTCTTCATGGAACTCACACCACAAGTTCTTGTTTTGCTTGTGCAAGGGTGCTTTGACAGGCTCAGGCTTTGGAAGCAAGTTACTCTCCTTAATGTCGAGAAATATTTCTCGCCTGTTGACGTTGTATTTCAGATCAACACTGTCATCTCAATCTTTCCGCTTTTTGTCACCCTCAGGACGATTGTCCTTCCTATCATCATTCCTCTGATCGCCTCCTGGTCTTCGCCGATCGCCACTATCAGCTTTCTTCTTTGCGGAAGGCAGATCACTGTTGTTGGCTTCAGAAGCTCTGATGTAACGTTACGCAATCTCTATGGCAACTGAATATTTTCGAACATCTTGAATCATGAGGTCTTGCTTGAAACGCCCTGGACGAAGCCCAGTCAACAGGGACACGAAAGCAACAGGATCCTCTAAATTTGAAATTTTTAGGGATTCGGTGTTGAACCTCTTTATGTAATTCTACATACTTTCATCCGATTCTTGTTTGCAACTCATGAGCGCCACAGTGGTGACCTTATGGCGCTTTTTGGCAATGAATTGTTGGCGAAACAATGCTTCTAGAACTATAAAATTAGTGATGGAACTAGAAGGGAGTTCACTAAACCATGTGAGCGCCATGCCTTTAAGGGTCGTTGGAAAAAACTTGCACCATGAAGCCTCACATTCAGTCTGAATGCCCATTCGTGCCTTATAGGCAGCCATGTGATCATCGAGGTCCGTTGTACCATCATACGGATCCATGGTTGAGATCTTGACCTTTCTTCTGTCTACAATGTCAAGAATCTCTCTGCTGAGAGGTGTAAGAGAAGTGAGAATTCCCCTAGGGACACTCTCTGCCACAGTCTTTGATGTAGCTTCCTCCGAACTTTCCCTTTTAGAACTTCGATGTCTTTTGGAACCGTGTGTAGAGGATCTCCGGGTAGGAGAACGGAACGAAGCCTAGTAGGGGAACGACGAGTAGGCGATTGCCTAGTAGGTGACCTCCGAGGCGAATGAACCCGACTGCTATCTCCTCTCTCACGCCTGCGATTATTGATAATCTCTCGAGCATCTTGTATAATTGGGGTAGGCGCCTGGCTCCTGGACGCCACAGTGTGTCTAGAGCTCTGCATAGGCGGAGATCGCCGAGGGATTGTGACTCTTGATTTGACTCGGATTTGCGCTCTTGGGCTTGAAGGCGGCGAATCATGAGAGTGTCATGCCTGGCAATGTAGTAGGGGCCGCGATGGCTCCTAACTACTTGTCCCTCGTTCGCCAGGAGCTCCGAATGCCCAGGGTGTGGAATATCTGCACGGATTGGCTGAGGAGCTTGTGCCGATTCTGGCTCTGTGTGAGGCACTCCTAAGATCGCCCGTTCCAGATCAAAGAAGTGCACATCTAAGCCTCTGACTAAGGCACTGAATTGATGGTCAAATTTTCTTGCCAGGTCAGTGAGATCTCTTCTTGTAACTCCTTCTTGAACTGGAACGGTTTCTTGATGCTGAGACTGCGCATCACCATGATTTCTTGCATTCTTTGATGTTTTTGGAGACTCTTCTTCGGCGTTTCCGTGGCTTCTAGTGAGTCGCACCATCTCTGACTTCTTGATTTTTGAGTCCCCACAGACGGTGCCAATTGTTCCAAGTATGGAAAACTTAGATCTATAAATAGGGGAATTAGAATCTTGATGTCTGAAATTGAATCATCACCGCAAATTGTGTCGGAAACAACGTCGAAAAAACGTGCCGGAGTTCCTGAGGAGAGAGACGCACGACGTCAAAGGGCCCAAGGGTTCGTACCCTGGGGACCACCTCCGATGCTTAAGTCAGCAAAGGTTCCAAAGTCAGAGAGAGAGAGAAAGTACTATTTGTGTGTAAAATGTCAGAAAGAATGTGTGGTCCTCTTGAATGATGATGTTGACTTCCTATTTATAGGCAATAGGAGGGTAGTTTGGTAATTACTTCGAACTAGAAGAATATAAAAGGATCTCTAAGTGAATTCTGTTAGGTGGAATCCTCTAGAAGTCACCTTGTTTGACTGGTCAACGAAGGCAATTTAATGGCATTTCCGTAATTAACCATCACTCTTCCCTTTCGAGCCACATTAATCAACATTGGGCCTGGCCCAATCCTTATTGGGTCGGAACACATTTCTGTTAGTATTAGAAATTTAGATTGTTATGAAAGTGGACTTTAGATTTAATATTAAATGCGTGTTCAGCTTATGGCGACAAAATAACCATCCTTTGCAGGTTTAGTTACAAATTTACAACTATAAATTTAATTAATAAACAACTATAGAAATTGTCCCAAAATTGAGGGGAACCAAACTCATGCAAACGAAAATTAAGATGATGAGTGTTTGTTAAAATTCCAATTTGGATGCTGATATTAGAAAACAAAATTTTTAGATTATTTATACTATTTTGTAGTCCAAAAATAATGATTTTGATTGCTTATTTGTGCTAAATTCTGTTGAATATTGTGATAAATATATATATTGAATGTGTTGTATATAATGTTTTGGATAGGCATGAATGAATGTTTTCATGGTTTTAGCTCCTTGCTCACTGCTCAATTCATTCTTTTCACCAAGCACAGAGTTTTTGAAATCGCCTACCAAGTGCCAACACTTCTTTTGTAAAAAATGCATGAAGACTTTCAGGAGCTTGTATGAGTTGTATTTATGAGCTTGTATGAGTTGTTGTGGATCGCGTTGTGGATTGCTTTGATAGTATGTAATTTGAGAAATACTATTGTAGAATTTTCATGTGGTTTGTGTGTGAACTTTTATGTTTAATTGTTAACTTGTTTCAAGTTAAAGGGAGTTAAGGGACAGTTAAAAATTATCTTTTACAAGCTCAAAATTTTCGAATTCTATATGTAATTGGATGTTTGAAACTTACTTTCCCTGTAAAATGATAATTAATGCTATTTTGAGGGCTTTCATTCAAGCAGAATTGGAGATTTATAGGTTGTTGTATCGTAATGCTATATTATTAGTATATTATATTACAAAATACAAATTCAACAAAAAAAATGTTGCAAAATAAAAATTCTATAAACAGGGTACCCAGAACCGGTTCCGGTGATTCCATTACCGGGTCCCAAAATCTGGGAACCGATTTCGGCTCCCAGATTTTAGGACCCGACTTGTTCCGGGTTCGATTCCCTCAAAATATGCCGGGTATCGGTTCCGGTCACCCCTAATAGAATTTAACTATACACTAATGGTAGCACAAAAAAAATATTAGCGTAGAAAATTAGACATAAAAAATGTCAAAATTTATTACATGAAGTGAAGAAAGTGCCATAACTTTTATAAGTGTGTGGTTACTAATTTACATTTAGAATGTTAGTTACATATTGTTTACTCTATTTTTATTATTATTTTACTTTTACCTCCTAGTTTTGGACTACTAGGTAAATGACTAAATGAGTGATTTTGGTTATTTATTTATTTATTATGTGAAACGAGGAATAAGAATCCCGAGTGATTTTGGTTAATAGYCTAGTATTCTAGTAAGTTTAAGTGAGTTTGGTTACAGTTATTTAAGAATTTTGTTTTGTAAGAACTAAAAAAAGGGTCGGGCAAGCCGACCAGAAATGAAATTTTCTTATCCAGGCCTACCCATTAATATTAGCGAGCTAGGCTTGACCGACCCAAATATTTATTTATTTGCTGAATTGGGCGGGCTTGGCGGGTCATAAAGTCATCCATGTACAACGCTATTACAGGGTGGTTTATAATTGTTTTAGAACAAATCAATCCGTAAACCGCATATTTTATGTTCAAAAATGAATCGTTGCGTTCTTGGGGAAATCACATTCTAATTTATAATGTTCTATGTTGAACTTTGTTAAATTATCCTAATTTGTATGTTTTTTGAAGGAATTTAACTTATCTTTATTATATAAGGGAAATGAGGAGGAAGATGGTGTCCCCCCTTTGAAAAGACTTCTATACCCTTGCTATTCCCGTGTTTGAAAAGTGAGAATTATCATTTTGGGTAGGGGTAGCAATGATACTATTTAGCATGTACTCCCCATGTTTTATTAACTAGGTGGGGCAATCGACAAATGGAAATGAGAATTTGGGGAAAATAGAATAGGAATGGGAATTTAGGGAATATAGAATGGGAATAAGAATAGGAATTAAAATGTAGGAATTCATAAAGATTCCCAATCCCAGTTTTGGTATAGGTTTGGGAATTGGGAACGAATAAATCTAGGAATAAAGTGTGTTATCTCAATTTTAATTAATAAATGTTTTACATACTTGCCAAAAGAAAAAATGAATTTTCCATCTATTACTTGCCCCCCAGGTAATCAAATGATGGAAATTCACCTCTTTTATTCACATCCCCCTTCTCTTATTTTTCACATTCCAACACGCCAAACATGGGAATTGGGCTTAAATGGGAATAATATTCCCATTCCCACCTCTACTTCCCATGTAACAAACACCCTGCCCCCYCGGGGGAAGTAGGTAATAAAATGGTGGAAATATAATTATTTTAATGAAAAATTATAATATCTCTACTTATTATTTGATAACATAATACCTTACCCCATTTATAAAAGGGTAAATTGGTAAACTTCCAATTTAATACCTACTTTAATCTCACATACCAAACATGAAATTTCAAGATTTTCAACTTTATTTCCACTAACATGCCAAACAAGGGATTGTGATTATTTTTTAAATTCCCACTTTCTAATTCTCATTCCCACTCCCATCCTACATTCCCAAAATTCTCATTTCCTCAAGCCAAACTCCCCTTTTTAAAAATATGAATTGATGTACTTTCATTTGATAAAATAACCTTCCCTTTGTTTAAAAATATGAATTGATGTGCCTAAATTACCCGTTTACTTATTATGTGATTCAAAATTAAAGTTGCATTTATCATGTAAGTTAATTAGTCAAAACTTTACATAATGAATATTATTTTAAACTGCATTAAAACATAATTGCTTTATTTTGAATTTCAAGTCACTATTACTTACAAAATCATAAGTTACAGACATTTTATTCCAATACATACAATGTAATTATAATTAATGAAATGCAATTTTTATAGGTCCAAGTAGAGCTGTCTGTTTGGTTAATCAACTATTGGTTGMACTAAAATAACTTAAAATTTAACTGAATCAAACTGAATTGTAACCAATTGATAATTGAAATCAACGAAAAAAATGTTAACCAAAACTGTAATAAACTTAAAAGAAAAAACGGAAACTAAACTGTAACTGAATCCAAAATTGAATACTAATAATAAAAAATAATAATAATAATAATAATTATAACAATAATAATAATAA
>SNQN01003091.1:22530-38580 GCA_008642245.1 Bassia scoparia
CACTTCCCAGACCCGCAATGGCTCACAAAGCACCCGATCGATGGGTGCGCCAGTAATTGTGTCTGCGGCACCCAATCTCCGGTCACCAGCCTCTCTGACTAACCCTCTCCGCAAATCCATCTGGGAAGGCCTCCTCCACGGTTGTGCAACCTCTAGGGGGTTCAGGGCGAGTAAAAAGGGTAATTTCGTCATTTCAAATCCTAGCAGAAGCTCTTTGAATTGGATCACGTCCAAGATTACTTGACTCCCAAAAATACATAAACACAACTGACCCGCGGCCTAAATCGGCCTAACCACTCGCCCCAACGGGTGTCGAGCTCAACCTCCTTTGGAGGGTCATGCAAGACCGGCCGTGAGGAGAATAGGCTTGTTGCTGTACTGACTTGATAAGTACTCACAATACTTGCCTTCTATCTCCAGCATGTCTTAATAGCTATAGCGTCACTATTCCTAAGCGGAATAGTGACGCGGTCGTAAAAAGTGGTCCCTTCGCCGAACGGCCTGTGAAAGCCGATCATCCACTTTGGCTCTATGACGGTGGTCGACGAAGGGTAGCCGGTGGAACACAGGCAATGCATGCATCATCCTCAGCCACATCCCTGTCTTTTGGTGGATCCCTGAATAAAATCATCACAACTTGTTTTAATAATACAGTACATGTAAACAAAAAATGTTAGTTTCAAAGGTAACAAAAAATTCAGAAAATAACACAATCAAATCTAATTTGTGAGAGGAATGGGTTTGGAATATTAACTTCAACTCCACTTTAATCCATCTGGTCACAGGTTCGATTTCTCATACCTATTTTTTCAATGTAAATGTATCTCACTTTTGTAGTTCATCGAAAAAAAAAATGAATTTTACCTCCAAATTAAGAAGTAATACTCTAGTTTGTGTTCGAGTATCTACAATAGTTTTTACTTTTAGCCTAAGAATGTGTGAAGAATTGAGTTTTGGGGTAAATTGTGTTCACGAATAGTTGATATTTTCGCTAATATAATATTCTAACTGTTGTACAATAATTGGTACTGTTAATTGGCAGTGGCCAATGGGTCGGTGCTGGTGAAATTGAACTTGACTGCGATTCAGTACCTCCCAGACCTGGGTGCCTAAGACTGTTTTTATTATACTACACTTTGCATGGGCTCATGTAACCATTCAATGACAAGTGTCACATAACTTACCAGGTTAGGTGCCTTGTGCATGTACACCTTTGATTGATGGTAGACACTTTGACTCCCTTTGGGCCTTGATTTATGTTTTTGTCAACCCACTGAGTTAGTGTATACGGCCTTGATGGATATTAGGCCTGGTATCTAATATGTATCAACACTAACAATTACTAATAATATTTTATCATATGTTTTCAATTTTATCTAATGCGGAGTATTTTCAACAGAAAGTGATAGACAACTACTCTCATAGACTCATAGCTAATAAATAATAACCACAATTTCACAACAATTATTTAACGAAACAAACAAATAAGATAAGGGTGATCAACCTGAAAGAAACCGCAAAGTAGGCGTGTGCCACGGCAGAGACTATGGAGTAGTTCACACACTTTGCTCGGTTCCGAGCCAGTTACATGGCAACTGCCTCCGGAACCCAATAGGCAAAGTCATAGAATACAAAATCGGGTCCAAACGTAACAAGGATGGACTCAAACTCGGACGAGGTGAGTCCAAGGCGGTGATGAGGTGGGTTCGAGGTGGCGGGGACGTCCGAGTTGTTCTCCGCGTCGAGCGGCAAGGGATCAACGTGTGCACGGTGATTGCGTGCAATTTACAAGGGATGATATATATAGATGTAGCATGAGCTTTGCGTTGCTAGGAAGCAAAAGAGTGACTTTGTGACCTCTTTGAGCAATTTGTTAGCTAGTTGAAGAAATGGGATTATATGCCATGCTAACCAAGGATGCATCAGAACTTTTAATTGTTTTTCTCCCATTCTTAAATTTGTTCTGTTTCATTGAAGAAATGAAGATTGAAATTATATATAATCTAGTTTTATTCAAACATGTCAACTACCTAATTCTAATTGCTCACGGAATTTGATAGTTGTCAGCCACTTCATTGAATACTTTTGGGTCCACATCAACTAATAAAAGTACACTTGTAGTGGAATTCATATCGCAGCAACAATTAGCGTTATCTGCACACCTTTTATCTAGTAACAATCGTGTTGGCGACGTTGTTATTACTTATTGTTGTGCAGATAAAAAAAAAATGCAAATATCATCTCTAGCTCGAGTGTCTTATATCTTTATTTGTCGACTCTCATAAGGTCATCATAACTCGTAGGCACATAAAAAACATCGCTATTTTTTTATTACTTCCTCTGTTTCATTCATACTCACTGCACTTTTCAAGATGGGAGTTTGACAGTTACCTAGAGTCTAGACATTAAACTCACTCTATCTCTAATTTGACATGACTCTCTCTCTCTTTTTTAACTTTCTATCTTTTTTCTATCCAAAATTTAATTGCTACATGTTTGGTAAAAGAAATAATCACAACTTTACTAAATGTAATAATTTTGCGAAAATATATGACCTATAACCAAGAGTTACAAATTATAATTTTTCTTACCTGAAAGGGACTGTAAAATAGGCCTTTCGCCACACCAGAACAATATAGTAGGCACACACTTTTGCTCGGGTTCCGGAGTTGCAATTGCCTCTGGAACCTAATAGGCAAATCAATATGACTAGGCTGTCAATTGGTTATCAAGCCGATTATTGAACTGAAGTAACTGAATAATTTAGATGAATTAAACTGAACTGAAATGAACTGTAACTGAATTTAACCGAACTGTATCAAATTGAAACTGAATTGAACTGATAATATGGAAACTGAACTGTAATGAACTGAACAAATTGAAACTGAAATTAACCGTTTGAAAACTAAAATTAACTGTTAACATAAAAATTAAACTAACTGAACTGAGATTAATTGAAACTGAGACTAACTGAACTGAACATAAACTGAACTGTAAGCAACTAAAACCCTAATCAGCTGAACCAAAATAAACCGAACCCGAACTTAACCGAAATGCAATCCAATTGAACTGAAATAAACTGAAACTAAAAATTAATTGAAAGAACTGAAATCAACTGAAATTGAAATTAAACTGAAAAAACTTGATAATTAAATAAACAAACTATTTGAATCTTAATAAAATTATCAACGATTAATTATCTTCTATGTACTGTACAAATTAATTTGTAAAAAGTTATGGATCAATAGACTACTTTGATACATGACATTAGCTTTTCCCTCCAATGTGAAAAGCATTTTCCTCCAACTTTCTAAAGCATTTGCATAAGTAGCATGGATTGATGACATGTTATGTATTAGCTTTGCCATTGATTAGTTAGGCATGGATTGGTGACATGGCATTAGTTTTTGCCATTGATTTGTTAGTCTTGGATCATTCAATGGCATTGTATGTTACCTTATTTTTTGCGGATAGTAATTATATTAGAAATACTAGATTTTTATGTTATTATGTATTATTGAGTGATATTTATTAGTTTTAAAGTTCAATGTATTCCATAGTTTAATCTGATTCTAATTATTATTATTGCGTGCATTTACTACTTGTAAAAAATTAGAGGTAATGTTTATGTATTGCATTTATTGATTTGGTCTCATGAATAATTAACTTGTTATGATCAAATATATAAATTAAATTAGATATAGTTATTAGGTCTCTTAAACCTCGTTTAAAATCAAATGAAGAGGATCTTGACTCGGATCAGTATGTTCATATTTGTACGCCTTTAAAAATTAAGAACTTCGAACATTCATTTTACCATGCTTGATGCTTTAAAAGAGAAAAATCAAACATTAAATTCAATTCCCTTCAAAATGATTAAAAATCAATGAATTAATAATTACATACAGATGATTATAAAATTAATTACATGAATGTGTGATTATCCTTGAAGATGATTTCTGATACGAGCCACTTCTTGTCCATCCAATCTTATAAGCCTTTTCCAACACAATATTTGGCATTGGTGGCTTTGAAGTAAAGCTAGCAATTGATACTACTTGGTTCCTGGGTTTTTCACTACTGAGCCCAGAGATAGCCACGCCGGGGTTCGGTCCACGTTACAAAGATAATGGATCAGCCCCTTAGGAAAAAAACGATTCACCGGCCCGTAATCTTGGGTATACAAGTGTTGAGTGTCCACAAAGCCCACTAAGATATTCCCTGTTAGGCAAGTGTCAACCTCCGACGCTCGCGGTGGGAGTGAGGGGACAGCCCGTCGGGGCGATGTCCACACGGGCCATGGTGAGGCCTTGGGTCCGGTGTCCCGGGAGGTTTTTGGTGGTGGTTAGGATGACACTGAACCCAAATTGGTTCGAGCTCGTTGTACCGGCCTTGACAAGCTGAAGTTGTAAAGTGGTTTGGGTTCGCTAAGTCCGGATCCAAACACGTTGCCCATCATGTAGAAAGGAGTGCTCGTCGGGTCCGCAATGCAATAGTCTTGAAGTGGCTCAGGGTCTCCTTGGGCCAACCCAATACCAAAGGAAGGATAAAAGGAGCCTAATACTTAGATTTGCATTCGTGATTAAAAATGATACAAGTATTTATATGATTTGTGATTTGTGTTGCATAATGGAAGGTCAAAGAACATGATACATACATATATATATAAGAGGAGTGAAATGCATGTGTGATGTTTGAACAAAATAGACAAGGAAAGAGCAAAGTAGGAATGAAAGACGAAATTGAGTAGCCTTAAGGTGCAAAAAACAAGATGAGGACTTGTAAGGCAAAACATAGAGGAAGAGAAGTTTGACAGTTGTCAGCATCATAAGCAAGAAAGTTATCATATGTACAGTATATGTTTGTAGTCCATGGGTTCATTTGAAATAAGTTATCGGCGATCGCGTTCGAGAGGTCTTTTCTCTTGGAGTTGAGTTGAATGCGGGCAAGGACTAGGAAGGATTCGACTGTAACATTATAGGTCGTAATCACGTGTTTTAAGTCATTTTATTTGAACTGAGTTGAGCTACATGCCTCCACCCTTCCTCCGTCGGATATATTTCCAAGAGTATATCTTCGAGAAAAAGAAGTATGACGTATTATCTAAATTGTGAGAGGATAGTTAATCGAATGAAATAAATGTTTATGAATCTTATTGTGCTAAGTCGATTTCTAGTGGATCTTAAAATTTCGCCAATAAAAGAATTCTTTTGAATAACTAACTATACATTCTTATTCGGACTAACTTCTTTATCAATTTCATACTTGATCTCAATTTTTCCTTTTGAAAGATAATACCCTTAATGAGTTAATGTTAACCATGCAAAAAAGTTCATCAAAAAATATAACTTTTGAGTTCTTATCAAGTTTACTATACCAGGCCACTTAATTTTATCAATTTTCACACTCAATTATTCATCAATTGTTGTACAAAATCAGGGGCTATGATAGATTTAATTCAATATTTTATACTAACATAACAACTTTCATGCTAATAAGTGGACCTTAAAAAATTATATGAATTGTTAACGACACCTCAGGGCATTAGATAAGAACTAAATACATTTAACTTAAAATGATATAAAGTTCTGGAATGCATGCCAAATCACGCCTTCATTACATGTAATTAATGTTTGATTAGTTCATTTAATATTCCACGTTTTAGTTCTCTTATCTAACCTCTCTAGACGCTCGTTAGCTTTTCCAAAAATAAATCATACTCTATTTCTCACCGCTTACAAACTTGATCACTACAATGAAATTGCATGTGATTATGTTAAAAATGACATCGCTAATGAAATCATATACTAAAGCAATCCCCACCCCTTCCATATTATTCCCTTCCCAATTTCCCTCCTCTCCTCACCTTATTTATTATATTATTATATATTTATTTTGCATAAAATTATAAAAAATCATTTAATAAGTATAATTGTACTTTGATAAACTAAACCAGTTATTAATTGGCTATACAACATATAACAACCTAATTTAATTATCCACAAATAAAACATTATTATGAAATAAATCACATTTAAAAAAATAAGTTTTGACACTTTTATTTACGGTATTTCGTATCTTATACTATACTTAATACTTGACTTTTACATACATTTGTTTACATGTGTCATTTTCTAATTTTTTTCTCTTTACTTTTTGAAGAAAATCTTTTTACTTCTTTGCATTAAAAGATTTTTTTGTTTTATAAGTTTTTTATTGAGTTTTAAAAGATTTCTTAAATTATTTTTTTCGAATAAAAACAACCTTAACTATTTTTTACTACAAAGTAGATAAACAATCATGCAATTTTCTTTTCATCGTATTGTTTTCTCCTCCAGAATATATAGCAAATATATTATGACTTTGTTTTATTTACTTTTTCCGTTTTTAGATGCTCCATTGACAAAAAACACATTGCCGAGACACAAACTTTGACCGTTAATTAACTATAATTACGATTAATGAAAATGATAAAAAAAAATAACTTGTATGTTTTTTGTTGTTAGAAATAATTTGTAAGTTTTTTGATGAAATATATAATTTGTTAGTTTAATTCATAGGAAAATTTAAATTGATATTATTTATGTATTAAAACAAGTGTTAACCCCGTAATATTGTCCGGGTTTCAATACTAATTTTTTTATTAAAAAACACGAGCATTTGCTCGCGTTATTATCTAGTTCAATTTTCTTCCTTTGTCACAACCAATTTTGACCTCTATAAAAATTATGGATCTTCTACCTTTCTATACAACTTCACAAGACACCGACCGCAGTTGGTCGCTGTAAGTTTTACCGGTAAATCCATAAATTATACACCCCCAGCCGCATTTTTAATTAAAATGAAAAAACAATTCCCAATAAGATCACCGACCGAATATCGTCGACACCGACCGATTTGATAATCAGTCTAACTGAATTTCAAAATAAAAAAAATATTCTGGAGTGATTACCGATCGAAAAAATCGTCGGTAATGGAGAATTTTTCAATTAAAAAAAATAATATGGGGCCATTTACCGACCGACCTTTCGTCGGTAATCCAGAATTTTTAAATTAAAAAAAATATATGGGGCCATTACCGACCAATTCGTTCGGTTGGTTAATGGCTCCATTCTGTCCCTCCATTTTTTCGAGCCGGAAAAACTGTTACCGGACCGATTTTATCGTCGCGTAAATTTCGATCAGTAAAACCAAGTTTTCCCATTCGGTCGGTGATCGGTCGGTAAACGCTTACTGACTATAATCGCGGTAATTTTTGGATTATCGAACGACTGTGGCATTTCGGACACCGGCTTTACGACCGAATTTTCGGTCGGTTAAGCGTGTCGCCGAAGCAATTTTCTTGTTGGAGGGACTAGGTTCCATCCCACATCGGAAGTTGAGAAAGAACGAAGTCACTATTATAGGAGTAGGATTGCGTACCTCAACCTAGTAGAGCCTTTGGGTGGGTAAACAAGCTCACACCCAAAAGCAATCCTGCAGGCTAGGCCCCAAGAGGACAATATCTACTAGTGACTCCTGTTCACACCCAAGGGGTGTTACAACTTTTTTGTTCGAAGAATTTGACTGCTATAACTTGATTTGTGTTGTTTGAAAGTACTTTGTATTGGTTAATACTTAGTAGCCAATTAGAGTTAGTACTTAATGTTTATCTAAAATGACATTCTATATATACTAGCCGTTGCCACCGCGCCGATGCGCGCGCTGCCCCGGACGGTTTGTAAAATGCAAATCTACAATAAAAGGGATTGAGAAACATAGAAACCATTTACATAACAATAAAGAATTGATTATAGTAATAGCATACAAAGTGAGAGTATGACTTTGTAACTGAAGAATTATCATATTTCAACTAATTCCAAATGATTTTTTTAGTCCTAATTCCACTGTAAAGACAAAAGAATGACATATCTGGAGGTTAAACCAAGAAGCCCCTTTGTTCTTCCCACCTCTATTGATGACACACCAGAGATGACGCAAGTTTTTGCTAGGTCCAAAGTACGCCAAATTATAATTTTTCCGCTAGCTCCTCGTGGAAAAAAGATGACAGGAACTTGACTGAAATCAACATATACAAAGGAAGGTGTTCAAATGCACGAATAAGTGATCAATTCACCATTTTAATTAGCACAACCAATGGTAATAAGAATATGTAAACTAAAACACTTGTGTGTATTACACTTACAATCAGCAAACAATTGTGAGATTGATCACTATGTCGAATCTTGATAATTCATCGTTTAGTAATGTTTGATAACTTAAAACACAGAACATGAACATTAAGTCTAAGAAAGGAAAAGTTGCATAACCTCGTTCTGATGCATTTGTTCAGAGATGGGGAAAAGCATTCTGCATAGTGTTAATAGAAGATTAGATATAAAATTATGAAACTTTTGCCATATTATGTATACTAATAATTTCTATATATACAAATTAATAGATTAGTTCGTAGAAGCTATTAATTTTTATTCCGTACTTAACTTACAGTATTACTAATATAAGTAATGACACAAGTACAGCGGAGTATTTAATTTCTATTGTCTTTAATCATTCTATGAACATGATGGGGATGCAACATTTCTCTTTCACTAAGAAAGTTTACAACTAAGAAAGCTTAATATTGCACCACTGAAAGCCAATCAAATTAGAGATGTGATATTTCTAGGACTGATATTAGTAACAAAAAAAATGTACTCATTTAATCATTTCACCAAATGATGATTTATTGAAAATTATAATAAAACATAAATAAAAGAATGAATTATGTGCACACAAGGATTAGCACAGTGCCGCTGAAACTATACATGCTGATGTAGGCTAGTTACATGATATTTATCCAGATAGAGTTTAAAAAACCTTCTATTTTGCCTACACTGAAATTTTCATATTCACACTAAACATAATCCACTAATCAACAAGGTCAATATCATAAACAGCTGTTGAAAGCTAAGAATCTGGAAACCTGACTTCTAAAGTTGTGTTCGTCCACCACAGTGAAGACCAATGCACCTTTTCTGAAAGCCACGTGATCGTGGCCTCAGCATTTTGAGTTGGCATGTGGCTGGAAACTTTTGTTGTAATAATTTAAAATCTAAAATATTCTCTAACATTTGCTGCATCCACAACTTGAACTCTAACATTGTATTTCAGGGACTAACCTGCAAATGCCGAACCTAGAAATTTGTGTCATGAAATTGACTCAAACTCCAACAATAGAAAGAAAGACCGTATTACCTCTTTCTATTGAGTTTATAAAAGGGAACAAACCAAAAAGGAGCATTACCTTATTATGCAGTACAATAGCCTCTATCAAATTGATAGTCATGATTCTTGGAGTAAACCGCACAAAGATATCACCTATTAGCTCAAACTGCAGATAAAAAATCTTAGGATGCAATTGACATAATCATAACAATATTGCTACCTGGGCCTTAAGGTAGCCTAGATCATCTGAGTTGACAGGTTGTGCTTTAGTTCATGGCTGTACCAATCAAGTAGAAAAGAAGCTTATCAATGACAATTTAATGATCCTAATCCACCATAACGCAAAACTCCAATTAAAGCCTTTGCCCTTTTTCTCTTACTGTATGATCTGAAAGAAGAGAATAGAAAGAATGAGCAATTCTGAAAGCCAATAAACCAATGGATATAATCATAGTATGTACTGAGACTCAATAAAAATGATGAAACTTTAGAAAGCATTCAACCTGACTTCCAACACCTCTACTATATACTCACAATAATGCTTGTAATAAATGTAAGATTTAACTTGTAGCACAGTTTGCATTGAACCTTTAAACACTCAGTAAGCATTAAGCCTACAACAAAGTTTGCAATTTATGACCGAATAACACTTCATACTCAAATCAAAACTTAAACAGATTAAAAATAAAGCTATCCAAGCAGATTAATACAAATTCCTCTTTTCCTGTAAAATCACTAATCCCCAAAACAAAACAAAGAAAAAACAATTCGAAAAATCTACATTACAAGCTCATTGATCAATTTATTGTAGTTTAAGCCAAATCGGGTTATATCAGCTCTACTTCAAAATAATTGATACAAGACCCACTACAAGCACCAAACTGATTACAACACCCCTTTAGATAGTATTAATTAGGGGATCCAAGCCACGCGTTTAATGCATGGTAACTCGGTTGAAAAACTGAAAAAGGTTGTGTGCTTACTATATCATTTCCCCTCAATGGAAGATTATCGCAAAAGTTTAAATTAATGATACAAAACAAATTATTTATTTAGAATTGATACTACCAAAGTTCAACAACTTACTTCTAAACTCAGCAGATTGCAGCTACAGATTTGGGATTCTCCTCACCTACAAGATAGCCATTTACGCATCATTCTGAGATCATTTGCTAGAGGGTATTGTAGCCGAAAATTCACTCTTGTTTATACCACCATACATAATCATCAAGTATCTTATTATTTTTGAAAAGGCTACGAAGTACTATGAGCAAACTAGAGACAATTTTGCATTTGAGTACACTCCTAATGCATCTGGCCAAAATATTATTGGGTTAGGAAAAATACCTCCGTCATCAGCAGATCAAAGCCATAGAAGAGATTTGTCTCTCAATAGCTCATAATTAGAGTGCCTATCCGTGTACGATCCTCACTCAATGTGTCCGATTCTACAATGGCTTCATCAAATGCTTGCTGACCAAATGGCACGCTCTGCAATTGCATTGTTAATGAGAAAACAAAAATTCGTGCAATTCTAAGATATTCGCAGCGTAAGTCTGTAAAGAGCAACAATATGCTATATAATAATACCAATCAATATTTCATCCCTAAATTCAACAGTCTTCAACACTAATTTCATCCAAATTCAACAACTTATAAACTTTAATAACTGCTTCTAAACTTATTAAAATGTGCTTATTGATAATTCAAATAAACATTCTTCAAACTGTTATAAACCCTAATCACAATTCGAGTATTGGTTTGCATTTTACCTAAAATAACTCGAGTAGCCAGCGAAGAGGAGCACAACAACAAGGTGAGAGCAGTAGCAGAGTGGCACAAATTTAAAGAACAACGAAGACAAGAATTTAATCAAGTTGTATACCTTCCATTATTATGTCACAGTACATCGTCGGTTCTCAAAACACCTCTTCAGAGCTGTAATATTCTCCTACAACAACAAATTGAAATAAAAACCAAATCACGAACAAAAAATTACAACTTTTGTTACCAAAAAAATCCACAACTTTAGAGCAAAATTAATAAAACTACAACTCCCATACAAAATCATGGTCGGTTATATATACAAATAATTTTTGAGATAAGCTTGTATAAATTTTGAAGAATTGAATCCTAAACTACAATCATTCGACCTAAAACCGATATCAAAAATTGGCAGAAAATGAAAAAAAAAGCATTAAAATTAAGCTCAAATCCCCTTAATGTTCATCTTTCTCTTCTATGGGAGTCAATGTTGAGCAAAAACCAAATAGTCTTGATTCCACAATTGCCGGATCAAATGCTATTTAGTAAAATATTTACTCAAGAGTTGAAAGTCGGAGTACAAGTTGAGCTAGGAGACGATGGATCGTGGGTGTCTAAGGAGAATTTATGTAAAGCCGTTAAATCTGTGATGGATGARGGGAGTGAAATYGGCGAATTGGTCAAGAAMAACCATGAGACATGGAGGCAGAAATTAGGCCACCCTCRGTTTATGAATGGTTACATTGATAGTTTCATCAAGGGCTTACAAGCTCTCCTTGATTAATGTAGAGTATATAAACAGAGACTATAACTCTTGTTTATGACTGAGTTATGACTGTTAACTGTTATGAGTATTTGTTTATGGCTTTGGTCGAGAATACAAATTCATTACAAGGAAATGAAATATTTGGTGGCAAAATCAAGCATATATATATAGTATATAGTATTGTTTTCTCTTTGGTTTTATATTTTGAAAAAAAAAATGCAATATAAAGATAATATTTTAATGTTTGATTAACCAATGAAAATTCAATATGAGGAGAGTTGTCATCTCTTAAAGTCGCTCAATTGATCACTCTGTAGTCGCATTTCTTATAAAAGAACTTGTTAGAGTTGTTGCATAGCTGAAAGCAGGTAAAAGTGGGGATCACATATAATAATGAGTGGTAAAATGTGATTTGGTAGAGATATTGTGGTAATTATAAATTTATCAGGGGGAAAAATAACAAAAAAATGGTAATTTTTTAAAAATAAATGCTAAAATTGAAATAAAATTTTGTCCAAAAATAGGTAGTTTTGTTTTGTTTTAACTTTGAGAGAAACTACATAGATTTCATTTTTTTTTTTCCAAAATTACCTACTTTCACTTTTCTCTTTGTTGATCCCTAACTTTGATCAAATTCAGGCGTTGATTAACTCCCTTTGTTTTTTTAACTTGTTATTTTTTGTTTTTTTTTACAATTTTCGAGACACAATTTTAAATTAAAATATCTCGAGTTATAATTATTTAATAAATATATTTCCTCCATTTCTTAAAAATCAAATCACTTTGGGTTTTTCGAAAATCGAGGAAAAATTTGGTGAGTGGTGAGGTGTGTAGGTAGGGACCAAAAAAGAGAGATAAAGTGATTAAAGTAGGTGTATTGATGAATATTTTAATAAACTAGTGGTAGAAAAAATAGTATTTTAATTGTAGTCCCCACAAAAAGAGAGAAGAATTAGTATTTTAATTGTGATCCCCACACCAAAATTGGAAAGAAGGTAAAGTGAGACAATTATTGTGAAATTTCCTTAAAAGATAACTGAGGTAATTTTTAAGAAACGAAGAAAGTATATTTGGAAAGTAAAAATCAAGAAAAATCAAACAACATCACACATGCCTATGTTTTTTTCCTGGATATATAAAATTAAATAGAGTCAAAGTATATATATATATCGTAAAAAAAAAAGTATATATATATATATATATATGTGAACTTTTACTCTTTTAGTTTATATTCATTTAATATTTCTACTTTTAGTTTTTTCTTATCTAGCACTCCGGGAATGTCCGGGAATGGTTGTTAACTTTTGTCATATACGAATCGTGTTAAAAGTTAAAATGCAACAACTAATTTAAGACAAAAGATAATTGTTGGGGACCCAAACGGCCAAAAGTAGTACTCCGATCCTTAAATGAAGTAGCCTCACGGATGTCAAATTGCGTCAGTGATTAGAATAAATGAATTTGGTTTGGTTGTTTCATCATAAAAATTCTACTCTAATAAAAATAAATAATTGGGCGGTACTATTTTTATGGCAAAAGCTAACAAGTGTCTCTAGTCATTAGATAAGAGAATTAAAAATGAAAAATATTGAATAAATATAAATACTTCGTATTTTAATTACATCGATTGACGAGTGATTTTGACATGCATTCCAAAACTTATAATACGTACTATTTTAAAAAAATACTTCGTATTTAACTTTTATCTAACATCTCGGGACATCCGTTAACAATATCGTATTTGGCGAAGTACGTTTCTTTTCTGCTTTGGACCATGGCCCGGGTTGTGCTCTGTTGCTCACATGGCCTATATATTTGTTTCATGCGCATGTGGGGTCAAATAGCGTCAGTGATTAGAATTAGGTAGGAGATATTTTGAATAAAACTCATTAACATTAACAATCTTCATTTCTTCATTCAATGAAACAGTCACACACACTCACACAAAACAAAACTAAGAATGGGAGAAAAACAGCTTAAAGTGTTGATGCATCCTTGGTTAGCAATGGGTCATATAATCCCATTTCTTCAATTAGCTAACAAACTTGSTGAAAGAGGTCACAAAGTCACTCTTTTGCTTCCTAGCAAAGCAAAGCTCAAGCTACAATCTTCAAACCWACACCCATCCCTTGTAACATTGCACACAATCAMCGTCCCACACGTTGATCCCTTGCCGCTTGGCGCCGAAACCACCTCCGACGTCCCCTCCCACCTCGAAACCCACCTCGCCACCGCTTTAGACCTCACMCGTCCCCAGTTTGAGTCCGTCCTTGCTATATTTAAACCCGACTTTGTATTCTATGACATTGCATATTGGATTCCGGAGTCAGTTGCGCATGTTACTGGCTCCGGAACCCGAGCAAAGTGTGTGAAATACTCCATAGTCTCTGCCGTCGCCTATGCCTTCTTTTTGGTTCCTTTCAGGTTAGTAAATTTAATAATTGTTCACCCTTAGAGTGGCCTTAGGTTTCTTACGAGTCATGTCTAGTTGATCCCCTGAATTGTCACAGGAAGGCAATTCAGTGACAAACTTGTAATAATATATAAATTATAAATTGCCGATGAATTGCCTTCCTAAATCAATCACTGGATCAACCAGGAATTTCTCCTTTCTTGTTTTGGCAAAATTAATTTTATTATAGTTGTGAACTTTTGTTATTATCAATTTAATAGCTATGTAGCAATCTAGCAACTACTCAATTACTAATGGCCAATACATCTAGGAGAAAGTAGGTTGAATTATACTCCGCCTATGTTGTTCCATTTTATTTTTAGCACAATTTATCAATTACACTTTAGTCTCAATTGCTACTTATGCATGAAAAAATATTTTATTAGACATATTTACATTAATTGAAGTATTTGAAAATAAATGAGTTGAACGGAAATGAATTGTTGTTGTAGTGATAAATCTCACATTGAAAGAATTCAAATCAAAAGTTAATATCACATTAGAAGATCAGACTACGGGACATTTTGAGGTGGAACCTCTGTGATATTGTGATATGGACTTGCACTTCCCGTGACAAGATGGGTGCGACCCAGACCCGTGTAACAGTTTACCATGCATTTTTGTAACATGCCTATCTTCCCATTGAAAAAATGTAACAAGCTGATCTGATTGATTTCGAATTTATAGCCCACAACAAATTTGACATTATATTAAAAAACCTGGATTTATTTACTCATGTTGTCGTTTTAATCTTGTGTGTACATTAATTATTCTCGATACATTGTGTGAGTAATCATTTTTCATCCCTCGTACACCCATGTTATATTCAGGGATCCACCAAAAGACAGGGATGTGGCTGAGGAAGATGCGTGCATTGCTTGTGTTCCACCCGGCTACCCTTCGTCGACCACCGTCATAGAGCCAAAGTGGATGCTCCGCTTTCAGAGGCCGTTCGGGAAAGGGACCACCTTCTATGAGCGCGCCACCATTCCGATTAAGGACTGTGACGCTTTAGCGATGAAGACATGCTGGGAGATAGAAGGCAAGTATTGTGAGTACGTATCGAGTCAGTATGGTAACAAGCCTATCCTCCTCACGGGCCCGGTCTTGCATGACCCTCCAAAGGAGGTAGAGCTCGGTGCCCGTTGGGGTGAGTGGTTAGGCCGRTTTGAGCCTGGAACCGTAGTGTTATGTATTTTTGGAAGTCAAGTTATCTTGGACGTGATYCAATTCAAAGAGCTTCTGTTAGGGTTTGAAATGACGAAATTGCCCTTTTTACTCGCCCTGAAGCCCCCTACAGGTTGCACTACCGTGGAGGAGGCCCTCCCGGAGGGGTTTGCAGAAAGGGTTAGTCGGCGAGGCATGGTGACCGGAGATTGGGTGCCGCAGACACAATTACTGGCGCACCCATCGGTCGGGTGCTTTGTGAGCCACTGTGGGTCAGGGAGTATATGGGAGTCGATGTTGAGTAAAAACCAAATAGTGTTGATTCCACAATTTCCGGATCAAATGCTATTTGGTAAAATATTTACTCAAGAGCTGAAAGTCGGAGTACAAGTTGAGCTAGGAGATGATGGATCGTGGGTGTCCAAGGAAAATTTATGTAAAGCCATTAAATCTGTGATGGACGAGGAGAGTGAAATCGGCGAATTGGTCAAGAAAAACCATGAGATATGGAGGCAGAAATTAGGCCACCCTCAGTTTATGAACGGTTACATTGATAGTTTCATCAAGGGTTTGCAAGCTCTCCTTGATTAATGCAGAGTATATCAAGTATCAACTATATTCAGCACAAATAAACATAGACTATATATATATATGAACTCTTGTAAGTCTTGTTTATGATTTATGAGTATTTATTTGT
>SNQN01003091.1:43040-65132 GCA_008642245.1 Bassia scoparia
AAATCTGTGATGGACGAGGAGAGTGAAATCGGCGAATTGGTCAGGAAAAACCATGAGATATGGAGGCAGAAATTAGGCCACCCTCAGTTTATGAACGGTTACATTGATAGTTTCATCAAGGGTTTGCAAGCACTCCTTGATTAATGCAGAGTATATCAAGTATCAACTATATTCAGCACAAATAAACATAGACTATATATATATGAACTCTTGTAAGTCTTGTTTATGATTTATGAGTATTTATTTGTTTAATTAATGGCTTTTGTCGAGAATAAATGTTCATTACGTTTTGGATTTTGTACTTGTTTGGAATTGATCAATGTACTTGTTTTGAATTCGTTTTTCACTGATCAAGAATGCGGTAAAACATTAATAAGATGCTAATTCTCTCTCTAATTCTCTCTCTAAGATCATGCACATCATACATCTTGCAGTTACAAACTTACAATGCCATGGAATTCATTGAATTGTATATGTGAATGTACTAAAAATGGACCGTCGTTTTATATGTATGTAGTATGTGTTTCAGTCCTATGAAAAAGACACTTACTTGTAAGTTCGGGGAGACTTCCTCTCCAATGAAAAGGTCGACTAATTCTAAGGTCCGGATTCGTCCACGCACACGTGTCACATCTCTTCGTACACTTGCACAAATTAAAGGCGAGTAATCCCTTGAAATTATACCCCTCTCTCCATATACACTATTGACTATTATGATAACATTAGAGAAAAAGTTATGTTTGATAACTATAGATATCAAAATTTATACATTCTCTGTTTCTTTTTAGTTGTATCACTTGTGATTTTGCGGATTTTAAAACAAAATTTGGAGAGGAAAGGTATAGAGAGAAAGAAAAAGAAAAACCCATATCATGTAATTCGAGAGAGTTGGAGAGAAATTATATTAAAAAAAAAAGAAGTGATGCATCTAATTAGAAATCTTCTAAAATAGAATCTGATACATGTTCCCGTTTTGACTTTTTTTAGGACCCTAGGCTAAATATTAGGTATGGACCCCATATTAATTTTTTTTCTTTGCAAAATAATCATCTTCTTAGTTTTGTTATAGAAAACGCTATGTAGCACCCTTATGGTTACATATAAGCGTTAAATATGTTACGAAATACTTAAAATGAAATAAAATATATAAATTTAAGATAAATTGTTATCTTAAATATGGTGTATGTTGCTAAAAAAGATAAATTTGTTATGTTATGCTAGAAACTAAGGATAAGGAGTACAAAGAACACTCGAAGATTTTTTTTTTTTTTTACTTTGACCTTAATCATATGAATAATAACCGACCTTAATCATTTGTGGTATGAAGGAAGTACATATTTTTAAGATCAAACCCCCAATGGTCTAAAATAAAGAGAGAAATTAAAATAGGGGCTACATAGTTTTATACTTGTAAGATACTTTTTTTGGTGAATTACTTATCTCTCGTGTATGAGTTAACATCCTCGAGCATTTAATTCTTGCATGACTCAGAGCACCACCAATGGTGGGTGACTCAAGTTTCCCACATTTTTTTTCTCTCTTTTTTATTTTTTTACACATTATTCTCGCTAAAACTTGGCATCACTATTATGTATGCCCCTTTCGAATCCTACAATACTAGCTCCTCATATCCTCTTCTCTATATTTTCCCCTACTTACACCACCATATTATTTATCTATTAATTTTGTAAATTAGAATTACCGACACATGTCACAAGCAGAAAATTCACATGGGAGTGGACCCTTTGAGGAGTGCCCCTTATTGGAGTTTCCCCATCGTATAATCTGCATGGTAGAACCTCCTTCTATGATCTGAGAGAGAGAGAAGTAGATGAGGAGGTAACAAACCCATTGTGGAGAGGTTTCTCATAGATTACAAGTATTTAGAGAGTAGCCAAAGGACAAAGAAAAAAAACAAGATAAGAATCTCAAAAACGACGTTAAACTTAAATATTTAGAGGTATGTTTATTTTGACCCTGCCAGCAGCACTCCCTGCCTACCCTCAGGATCGCCCGATTCGGGGTAGATACATCTAAAAGAAACGAAGGAAATTATATTTAAATTTTAATAGTCGTGAAGATTGGTTCAAAACAGCTATAAAATTGCCTGATGGTTATAATTAGGAAGACAACCCGAAAGTAGTGGTTCATTGAAATGGCCCACGGCTTTAAATTGTGATGATTAAATTAGGTAAGAAAGTAGAAGAAACCGCAGAAACATGTTAATTATATATCTTCATTCTTGTCAAAAAAAAAAAAAATAGAATCTTTTAAATTAGAATCTGATAAATCTAAAAGGAAACATGGAAATATATACCTCTTACACCGTATACAAATTAATTGTAAATTTTGGTTTTTGTACGTATTTTAAGGAAGAGATTTAAGAAGGTAAACATAAATTAGGTAAAATAATTTATAAGACTAGAAACATATTAATCTCCATTCTGTTTGTTAAAAATATTTTACTAATTTGCCTCGTTTATATCATTAACTTCCTTAAAAATGTCTGCAAATATAAAAGTAATAATTGATGGGAGAAATACTTGTAAAGTAGTCAACTAAGTTGTCACGCGCTATTCAAATTGCACAATGAATGTGAATTAAATTAGGATTAGGAAAGACATTACATGTCTAATTTATAAAATATAACTTGATATATTCATTCTTCTTCTTCATCTTCATAATTTCTTCAATCACACAAAACAAAAATTAAGAGTAATGGTGAGAAAAACCACTTGAAGTGTTGATGCATCCTTGAGTAGCAATGGGCATTATAATCCCTTTCTTAACTATGCTAACAAACTTGCCAAGAGGTCACCAAGTCACTCTTTTGCTTCCTAGCAAAGCAAAGGCTCGTGCTATATCTTCAAACCTACATCCATTACCCCTATGTAACATGCACACAATCGCCCGTGCCACACGTTGATCCTTGCCTCCTGGCAGGAAACCGTCTTCTGACTATCCTCACTCGTTCACCTCAACCCCCTCCACCGCTTTAGACCTCACCCGTCCGAGTTTGAAATCCTTCTTGTCACGTTCAACCTCGAACATTGTCTTTTATATGACTTTCATATGGTTCCGAGGCAGTTGTGCCTCTGGACCCGGGCCAAAGTGTGTTGGCCTTAAATATGTTTCTGCTGTGTCCATAGCCGTTACTATGATCCCTTCAGCGTTAGTCGATGGATACTTGTAAATTAATTTTTGTAAATGTAACGTTAGTGCTAATATATGCTACTAGAGGATATAAGATGTTGACGCCCAATTATTAAATTATGCATGCAATAGGTGACAAATTACCTTCACTTAACTACTTGAAGTGTTAGTGGTAGTGTGAAACAGTGGAAGTAATAATGAAGTACTTAAATATACACGTCCTTGATTTGGTTACAGGGCCCCACAGGATGGCGTTGTCGAGCTGAGGATGGCCATGCGTGTGATCTTTGCCACTGGCTATCCTTCGTCTACAACCATCATAGAACCAAAGCATTTGCTCAAGATGTACACGCAATTTGGCAAAGAAACCACCTTCTACAGAGCGCATCAACATTGTACCAAGGTTGTGACGTTATTGCTTAACGTAGTGGGAGAAGAAGCAAAGTATACTGACTACGCGTCATCATACAAACAACAAGCCATCCGCTCACCGGGTTCCGGTCTTCTATCGAACCCGCTATAAGAAGGTAAAACTCGAACTCGTTGGGGAGGATGTTGAACGATTTAAGCTAGGCCTCAGTAGCTTTTTTGTGTGTTTGGGGAGTCCAAGTCATCCTTGACGAGTCCCAAATTTCAAAGAAATATAATAGGGTTTGAAAATGACCAAATTACCTTTTTAGTGGTTCTGAAGCCCCCCACAGGTTACGCCGCGGTTTTTAGAGCAGGCTTGCCGAGGAATTGGCAAAAGGGTGGTGAGCGAGGCATGGTGACCGCGAGAAGGTGCACAACACAATATTGTGCCCATCCATCGTGGGTTGCTTTTGGGCCATTGTGGTCGGGAAGCATATGGGAGTCAGTGTTGAGTAAAATCACAATAGTGTTAGTCCCACAATGTCAAACAAATATTGTTCAGTAAAACTATTTACTCAGAGTGAAGGTGGGTGTTTCAAGTGAGGTAGGAAAAGATGGGTCATGAGGTATCGAAAGAGAATTTGCAAAGCCATTAAATCTGTGAATGATGAAGAGAGTGAAATTGGTGAAGTAGTAAAGAAAAACCATGAAATTTGGAGGCAAAAATTAGGGCACCCTGAGTCCTGAATGTTACATTTGATAATTTGTCAAGGATTGCAAGCCCTTGTTGTTGATTAATGCTGGTAATCCTATAACATCTGCGTTGAGAATACCATTGATGAGCCTCAAATAAAAAGTGATATAGATGACTTTTTATATTATTATCATTTTTATTTATCTGTTGTTTCGTTAAATGTAAAGAGTATTACTTGTATGTTGTAATTGATAGAGTAGTAAAACAATTTCTAGGTTTAATCACCAGTTTAAACTTTGTCGAGATTTTATTTGGTTGACAGTAATGATTATCTTAATAATTTGGTAGCACAATTGTAAGGAATTTAAATGTTTTTTTAAACTTTTTCGTCTACCATGCCTTAAAACAAGTACAAAGGTTGGCTCGGAGTGAATGGAACATTGACGATAGTGATGGGCAAAAAGTACACTATTGTACACTAAGTGTATGTACGATTTTATGTAAAATACAATTAGCAAATAGAATAATATAACATGACAATCGTCCAAAAGGATATATACAAAGGATGTTTTCACTCAAAACTATTTAAATGTTGAAAAAACTAGTTTGTGGGATAGCATTTAGCTTTGGCTGCTCACTTACCAAATTAGTACCAAATTTAGCTTCGTTCAAGCCACAAATTGTTATGTTGCTCATTATGTTTATCAATTACGTAGTAGTAAATAATAACTGCTTTATATTAACAATTATAGATAACTAGTGAATTAGTAAATTATAAACTTTAATAAAATACTAATTAATTGTCACATCCCAATATAGCTAACAACAAACTGCGTATAACCAGACCAAATCTCAACTCAAAACTTAGCTGATTGTTGAGGCCCAAAAAATATTAATATTATATCTCAACACTCACTCCCCGCAAATTATTAGGTACAATCCCCCCTACTAGCATAATACAACCCCTCCCCATCTTATGTTAACATGATTTATTCCCCTCCCCCTATTATCTCTTCACGCATGATTTTTTTTTAAAATCATTAATTAATAAATTAGATAGATATAATAATTTGACAACTAATAAAAAGCATGGAGGGTTGTATCTTGCAATGAGAGGGTTTGTATAATATAGGCTTTGCACTCCCCTTACATGAAGAGTATTTTGGCCTGAAGTGGACCAGCACATGACCACTCATACCTGGCGCGAATAATTCACTTACAAGCGGAGGGATGTGAGATTCAAATCCGGACCTCAGTGCGCACGTTGGCTCTGATACTATGTTAAACCATACATTCTCAACCAAAAAGCTAAGCTGATGATTGCGGCCCAAGAAATAACTATATACTCCAATACAACCCATTATATGTCAGTTGAGGGAGAGTAACCCTCCATTTTAATAGTGATCGTCAACTCTTGAAATGTACCACAAATGTGTCAGTGTCACAATCTTACATTTACATGTGGTGTCGTGTTTCATGGAAAATTTCAAAGATAAACATTGAAATGACAGACAGAATCAGATTATCAATTTTTGACGCCTACACATGGTTTTTCTGAGTTAAAAGCATCGAATTGATTTCAACTACGTACTGCATGCACCTCGACATGATGATACAGTCAGAAAAATTGAATTGATGCCCAATCAAGTGCTTAATTAAATGATGTTTATTAAGTATACCATTTACAATGAGCATGAAAATAAACACTTGTCCAACAATGAAATACTATTCCAAACAGATGTATGCTAAATTATGATGATTCATGGCTTATATTTACCAATGAAAAATAGAGATTAATATGAAAATGTACGCTGACAAAGGTGTACTATAATTCTCCACATACCTTAAAGGGTGTTCTGCAATAACAAAAATGTATACAAATGAGTCCGTAGCAAAAAAATTAAAGCCAAAAAAAATATCCGTTAAAAAGCTAACATACCTTGTATATGTTCGAACACATAATAACGTTTGGCATATATTAAAGCCATAGGTATGGCATGTTGTAGGAAACAAATAGTTCAAGAAAAAAAGATGAGAGAAAAACAGTTAAAGTGTTGATGATCCTTGGTAGCAATGGACATATATTCCCAATTTCTTTCAATTAGCTAACAAAACTTGCTGAAAGAGTCACAAGGTCATCTTTTGGTCTAGCAAAACAATGCTCAAGCTACATCTTCAAACTAAATCATCCCTGTAACATTGCATTGCACACAATCACCATCCCACACGTTGATCCCTTGCCACTTGGCGTCGAAACCACCTCCGACATCCCCGCCGACCTCCAACCCCACCTCGCCACCGCTCTAGACCTCACCYGTCCGGAGTTTGAGTCCATCCTTGTTACACTTGAACCCGACTTTGTATTCTATGACTTTGCCTGTTGGGTTCCGGAGGCTGTTGCTGCCTCCGGAACCCGGGCCAAGTGTGTGGCTTATTGCATAATCTCTGCTGCGACAATGGCGTTTTGCCTAATCCCATTCAGGTAATTAGGAGGAATGATAAGTTGTGGTCACCCTTAAAGGCATGTTTGGCATACCATATAATTAATTGTTGGTTGTAGGTGTACTTGTTTTTTTTTACTAGTATGGCGCTACCTTTTTATTGGCAAGTGGAATAATCTCCTGCGAGAGTTTTAGACTTGTAATAGTGATAAATTGCATGCGTTTTTGCAGCTAATTGGTAAAATATATCGGAATGAATATTTAATATACTCCCTTCGTTCCTAAATGTTATCATGTATATATTTTGAATCTCGATATTATCACAACATGAGATAATTTTCTAAATTTCTTCTAATATATAAGTTAAGATATGGTCATGTTGAGTCTTGTTTGATTTGTCTCAATGATTGTTACAAGAATAAATTATTTATAATTTTTAATAATGTATATTTGTGCTAAATTGAAATGGGTACAACAATTAAAAACGAAAGGAGTACTCCACTCTAAAATCTATTGATTTCATGTCTAAAAGCAATAACTCTAAAATACAAAGGTTTACAACTTCTAATTTATTGCAGGGAAGATTTTTAAACTAGTCTTCGAAGAATTATATGAAGTAAATGGAATAACTATTGTGATATCGAGGGAGTAGTTATTAATAAATTTAATTTTAAAAAAGTTACTTCGTATAACATACTTCCTCCGTTTTTTTTTAGTTGCCCCATTGTTCATTTAGGGAAATTTCCCAAAAGATGCACCATTCTTCTTTTTTTCCTTTTTTGGATTGGGGACCACACTTAAAATATTCATTAATCCATCTTCCACTTTTTTTTGTGGGTCACATACTTTTCCATTATCATTTTTCATCATACCTTATTTACTTATTTTCTCTCTTTTTTGGACCCACTACTTATTATACCTAATACCTCATTCAATTCACAAATTTTGCTCGTTTCCGATTTTTCACATGGTTGCAACTAAAAAACGGGGGTTATATATGACACTTCTTTGATGTTTTGGTTTGTCTAGGGACACCAAAAAGATCGGCCGTGTAGGGATGGATGGAGTGGCGGTCACTCTGGCTCCTAGTGTACTCTTCATCGTGTGGTCTTAAGAAGCAAAAAGGTATATGATCGGAGTGATCATGGCCGTTCGGCGAAGGGACTACCTTTTACCGACGGTGTCACACAGTTGCCAAGGTTGTGATGCTATTGCCATTTAAAACATGTTTGGGGATTTGAAAGCAAGTATTAGTCGGAAGTTTTCAAGTCAGTCATAACGAAGCAATCTTCTTAGGGCCCATTCGAGTAGTGAATTCGAATGGGGAGGAATCATGATACTTTGGTGGAGTGGTCTGGCCGATTCAAGCCTAGTCGGTGTTGTTGTGTGCTTTTGGAAGTGAAGTAGTACTTTAGATGGTGTTGATTAAGAGTCTCTATTAGGAGTGTTTGAAATGACCTTGACTTCCTTTTTAGCTTCTCTGAGCCACAGGCAGCGGTCATTTATCGGTTGACGGGGTTGAATGTGGAAAGAGCCTTCCGCAAAAGAATGGGTGATTGGGAAAGGGTTGGGGCGAAGCAGAGGAAAGGTGCCTGGAGTGGGTGCGATAGATCAATTATTGGCATGGCTCCTGCGGTCGGTGCTGTTGTGCAGCTCGGTTAATGGAATGTGGAGGTGGAGGTCTAAGTTGTGTGAGCATGGGTGATGCGTAATGAGCGATGAGCAAAAACCATTGTAATTGATTCCATTGCCTGTTCCAATGTGTTTGGCACTAGTATTCATTCAAGAGTTGAAGTGGATGTCCAAGTTGAAGAGTGGAAGGAAGAAAGTGCTAGTGGGTGTCGACGTAGAATTTGTGTCAAACGCGTTAAGTGCGGATGGAAGACGGAGGAGTGAAATCGTGCGAAGCTAAGTGAAGAAACCAAGAAAGTTGGAGGACTAGGCCCATTCCTGAGTTTCGATGGATTACGTTAATATTTCATCAAGGATCGTAAATGCGCCTCTCGTGAAGAGTAAGGCCTTCAAATATAAATGGGCCTGAAAAATCTGTTTTTGTGCAGATCAGTCTCAAATTAATATGTGGCTTGTTTTTGTATGGGTGATCGTTTAGGAATCTCTTATCTACTCGCTTTTATTTCTTTTTTCGTTACTGACGAAGCGCGAATGAGCGGCGTCCAGGACGGAGGGGATTGGTTTGTAATAAAGGAGCTGTTTTTCGACTGCTACCTTGGGTATGCAACACTAATACGATTTTGAACATAATTAATAAAGTATGAACACAAAGGTTCAGCATGTACTTTTTAATATAATAATTGTAGAGGCCTTATGTTGTGTATTTGAGTTAACTTGTGAATATTTCATCTTATCTTTATTGGTATGAAAATACAGTAGCTTTTTTTTTATCAAAAGATTATATTTCAAATTTAATATATTCATCTTTTAAATCTTTTTTAGTGAAATAAACTGTCATTCATTCCCTAAGAGAGCTAAGCTTGTTAATTTAGATGATTTTACTAGGGGTGAAGTTATTGTTATGTTGCTGTGGTCGGTGTAACAGCGCACTTATTCATTTTGAATCAGGTCCTTTTGTTTATAATGTTTAATAAGGTGGGCATAGGTGTGTGGAATGGCGCGAAGCGAGCCAGCTGGTCTGTTCGTGGCTAGTTGGGTCAATAAGTCTAGTTATTTACACAGGTAGGGTAGTCGTGTCATGCTGTTTGTGTCAAGTTATTAAGAAAGAGGTCGTGTCCAGTCCAACTCTCGTATCGTGTCGTATTGACCCACGTCGTCTTCATTTTTTATTTTTATATGAAGAGTGTGTTTACACTACAATGTCAATTATTTAAATGTTGTTACGGCGTTCGTCGAGCGACATCGATAGTGTTAACGTGCTTCAAGCAAGTGCTGTCTGACCCTTATGATCGAGCCCGAGTTCGCTCAGCTCTAAGGTTATACCCTAAATATCAAACAAATACTAACCAAAGTAAGTTAATGAGTTGCTGGTAAGAAATTTATTATTCCAAATTTGTAATATGAGTAAGCATTAGAAATGTACAGAATAAGTGTAGACTTGGTGGTAAGCACACCTCCTTCTTGGCCAGACAAGGATCGACTTCTTACCCTGGCTAGCATTAATGCTGGGATTATTCCCCGCGCCCCACGACACAATTTCTGTTGAGAATCTGGTCGAACTCCATGTACCTACCTCGTTAAAAACTAAAAAAATAAGAACAGTCACTATCACATGTGACTTATATAGTTGTCTATACGCCAGAAAGAATTCATAATACATTTTTTTTTTTATATATGAATTTCATACCAATGATTTTGGATAAAGATGACCACATTCAACTTCAAGTAAATCATGATTTTTGAATCATTGATTCTTATATTATTCGATACTTATTTGTGATATGTGTCTGGACCATCATGAGGCAAAAGCACACTATTCCTTTCTTTCAATTATTCTTTATGTGCATTAAAAACTTAAAAGTGTGTGCATTTTTCATTAGTGCATTAGCTGGACTTAATTCCATGTTTCAATTCACTCTCAATTAAGAGGTATATACCTACAGTGCCCTTTTTACATTTGGCATTCTATACGACGTTGAGTTCTTGGCGTAATGGTTAACATTATTGAAAGTTATCGGGTTAGTCTATACTATTTAGCCACTCCTAATTGCGAGTAGGGCATAATAATGTCCTTTTATTCAGGATATCAAATCAATTTTTAAACGCCCAAATCAACTTAAAAGAATTCAACTCGGAGTAAAAGGAAATGAAGGACATATACAAAGTATGAAGGGATTAGGACAATGCCCTCTTCTCTTTAACTTATTTGAAGATTCATTGATAAGATCAATTATTAATTTGAAAAAAAAAACAAACTGTCTTTTTTTTTCCCAAAAATAAGTTGATATAAGTTGTTAAATACACAATAAGTTAGAGATACATTCATTCATTACATATTGTCTTACTAACGTTGTTTATTTCAGCTGAAACAATTAAAAAATATAATTATCAGAAATTATAATTGTTTCAAAATAGAGTATTACTTCAATCAAATGAGAGTGTAAGACAAAAAATGTGTAAAAAAAGGATAAAAATTGAGAAAGAAAACAAAGAAGGATCAGTGCTCTGATGTTTCACAATAATAATATTATAAATACAGCATGTACACAGCTCATAGCAACCAAGTCCTGTTTGGATCTTCAACTGGAATTATTTCTTTTTTTTTATTACTTTTTAATTATTTTATTTCCATAGTTGCAAAAAAAATTGAATAATGAATTTAGTTTGGTTGTTTAATCATAAAAATCCACTCTATAAAAATACGTAATTGGCGGTATTATTTCTAAGACAAAGCTAACTAGTGTTCGAGTCATTAGATAGAGAATTAAGTGAAATTTAAATGAATAAAATTACTCATACTATTATGCTCAACTATTAAAAATATATTAATTTTTATTAACATTTCGGACGTCCATTAGCAATATCGTTTCTAATACGAGTAAACATACAAATTGCGAAGTAGGTTTCTTTTTCTGCTTTGGACATGGACCGCGTTGTGGCTCTGTTGCATCATGCCTATTTGTTCATGGCACATGTGGGTTAATATAAACTTGTAAAATCAAAATGTATTCTAGTGAAGGTTAGTAAAACAACCATTTAGCGCCAGTTGACCTAAAAAGCTACTAGTAAAATGATCGGATGGTGTTCGGGTAGTATTCCTTTGGAGAGCGTTAGTTTATAATAAATGTTCTTTTTTCGAGAATAATAGTTATTTGATTGTCTTATCTGATGTTTGACAAGGTGCGTTATGTTACAGCAGTTACTTAACACTATTTTTTTGTTTCGCATATGATGCTCTGTTGTATGGCAACGACTAGAATAACGTTTAGTTTTCTGTTAGAATTAATAACTATTTTGGTATTTTGATTTTTTTCTATGAATTAACACAACGATCACTGATTAACACATTCGTATTCAAAAATCTAATTTTACCGCGTCGTTACTAGCGTTTCAAATTTCCCTCTTAACCGTAAAATGCTACTTTCACCATAATTTCCAACGCCAGTTATTAAGGAAATGTAAGTTTATTCGACACTTTTGCATGTATACTTATCTATATTACCTAGATCATCCCTGCACTCCAGTGGCCGCGATCGGAGTGCATCTATAATACATTGTATCAGCAAGTGTCCACATGGACAGGGCGGTATAGGCAATAAGCATACAACAACACAATTACAATCGTATGCTGTCGAAGCAACATTTAGTGCCTTGATGCTTATGCTTACAAAAAGCAAGCATACTTGCAATACGATAAAAGGTCATTAGCTCACTCTTTTTGTACGTCATTCTAATACTAGGTAAGCTACTAATACCTTCTTCAAAAAGAAACGTTATGTTATAAATTAATTCGGTGAATGGAACATCCAAGTACCTAATACGCATCCAATTTCACAATGATGACATTTATTTAGCTTACTAAACTCAACTTAGGTAGTTAAATCAATTAGTTGCGTCTACAAATACGGATTATTTAATCTTTAAAGATAATTCTTCATCAAAAGTCAAATGAGCTATGTTATCGCTCATTTGAACTTACTATATGAATCGACGATCAGTGAGAGATTCTATGGCTCGCCGATTCTAAAAAACCAAGACTGTTCTATTCCCGCACTTGTGGCTCTTTAGACGCAAGGGGAAAAACACCATCAATGATCAAGCACACCAATATACGGAAATGGTGTAGACACATAGAATGCAAGTCTATATATATCAACGATGCCATTGTGTTTTTACCATGAGTGGAGGAGCTGCAGTATATTGTCGGCCAGAAAAACCAAAGAAACTAAACGTCATTTCTTTTGTTCGTAAAATTCTTTCACATTATTAACAGTTTTAACTTCATTTGCATTTTTTAAAATTAAAATTTAACCACACAATTTCATATCTCAGTCATCATTTCCCTCGTGTCTTAATCATCCAGGTTACACAGATATACATGATATTTAAAAAACAAATATTTCTCAAAATTTGGTTCTGAAGCAAAGAACCACCCCAAAATAACCCGTATTTTCCCCCTTTTTCTTTAAATCAAATGTACGAATAAAATCAAATGAAATGAAACTTACTGTACACCTACAAAAAATAAAGAATTAAACCCAAAAAATAAAAGAAGAAGAACCAAGTTGAATAGCCTGGTTTTTGCCATGATCATCACCAMCATCACTCTCAACTTCACCGCTAAACAGGTCATACGGCTCCCATAGATGATCCAAAGGGCACGGCCGTTTCGCATCGAGTCGAACCCACGGCTTGCCCTTCCCACTCCAATGCAGCAGGCTGACYGGACCCGGGTGCAGCGACCTGCACGACCCCCTCACATTGTCTCCCCCAAGCCCGTGCTGGTTCCACCTGTGATCAATCCCCTCGATTTTCCCGCCAAAAACCAGCAAAAACGGTGGCAGTGAACCCAGCTCGTATATCCTCTTCTTCTTCTGAACCTCCATCCACCCCTCTATCTTCTTCCTGTACTCCCCTTCTCTCCACTTCTTCAGGTCCATCACCATCACCCCCGTGTTGAAGTAGCACGGCGCACGGGCCAGGCCAGTGAAGGCGGACGAGACCATACCCGGGTCGGACCAGAAGGCGGGGGTGAAGTAGGAGGTGAAGTTGGCGTGGCAGTACTCCGGGGCCCCGATGACGTGGTTAGGAGAGAGAGTGGTGTTCCAGAGCTTGTAGATRTCGTCGACGAGGATGAGATCCGAGTCAAGGTAGATGACCCGCTGGACGCACGGGTCGAGTATGTCGCCCAAGTAGTTCCGTGCGTAGTTAAGCGGGTTTTCCAGGGCTTGTCGGATTGAAGACGATATCAGGTTGATGACCGTGTCCTCCCGGAAGATGTACACCTTGAAGTTGAGCGAGGGGAACGTTGACCGGACGAGTTGACTCAAGACGCGTGGCGAGAGCGAGTCGAACTCGGCCGCGACGAAATGGAAGAAGACGTTCTCCGGGCAGGAGGAGTGCTTCAGCACCGAATGGACGGCTGCGATTGAGCCACGTAGGTACTCGTAGTCCAGAGTCATTGCCACGTGGACCAATGACGGGTCGCACACCGTTGACGGSGMCACCACAGTCGGACAGTACCTCCCGTTACGGTAGTCCGGCGCTTCGTGAAACCTCAGGAGATTGTGAAATTCCAATCCTACCCCTGGTGACGTGGACGCTGATGTCGCCGTTGATCTTGAGAGAGATCTGATTGCCAAACACCCCGGCGAAAATAACAACACCACCACCTCATCACAACATATTTCACCAATAAAGAAAGTTAATGATTGGGGCTTAGGAGGAAAGCGAGTTGTCTCTTGGTGGCCGGAATAATTTAAATTTTGGCTTCCACATTATTTAATTGTTCTTTGAGTTTTGGACCACCACCGATGTTGGTCGACTAGCATAGTCGTCTAGTCGACCATATGGATCGATTGGTTATTAATTTGGTATGCATACAATAAATTAGAATGAACAGTTTAAAGATTTTTATTGATGAAGTTAATCTTCGGTTTTTGCGTTAAAGAAGGTAAACATGAAATTATATGTGTCGCACAATAACTTTTCAAGATTATCATTTATAATTTCCTTCTAATAGTAATATACTTCGTAGTAAGGTCTCCCTTCCTTCTCCATTTTTATAACAATAATGTTGTCAATAACATTACACTAAGGGCTTGTTTATATTAGTTTATTTTAGTTCAGTTCAATTCTTAACCCAATTTCTCTTTCTCATAAATATTCAATTCCGTTCAGTTCACTTCACTTCAGCTCAGTTCAGTTGATTTCAGTTAATGTAAATAGGCACTAAGTATGATTGATGAGTTCTTTTTGACAATGTTGTTTAAAACCATCAACAAAGTCACCGAACATATAAACTTAATTTGTTTTGAGTTTACTCATTACACCTCTAGATAATTTAGATGCTTTATGAGATTCGAAGAAAAATACATAAAATTGATCTGATATGTAAAACATAATTAGAATACAACAATATTGGAATCTCACAATATTATTTAATCACTTGCTTGTTATGGACCTATTTTACTTCACTTTATTTTCAATTTAGTTCAATTTCTAATTTAATTTTCTTTTCTCATAAACAGTTCAATTCAATGTATTTTAATTTAATTCAATTGTTTTCAGTTAATAAATCACCAACTCGTACTTTATTTTTAATCATGGAATAGAACATAGTTGAACACTTAAATAGTTAAATTTGCCACTAGACTGACTTTTCAATACACATTGAGATCTCATGAATTATACTTCGTACAATATATACTTTCGCATTCTTCTAGGATTGGATGATGGTACATGACTACACATCGTAGTAGGACTAGGACACATCTTGTTTTGTATTACACAAATTAAAATTAAAGGTACGTATAGTAGTAGTGGGACATAAGTATGAAAGAGGATTGCCAAATAATATTAGAATCTTCTGGAGTTGGATTTAGGTGGAGTTGATGAAGTTACGAGTGTGAATGTTTTATATTGATTTTTATTTATTTTTATCTTTTGTAGTTAATTTATCATAGTTATTGATTTGCAATTGGATGCTTGATTGTCTCAAATCCAACAAATCTAGAGAATACACTGTAGAGAATTTTGACCCTGCCAAATAGTGAGTAGCTTACATAAAGTTGATTAATTACACTCTAATTTAAAGAATAATGGTCATTCATTCATGTATCCCATATTCGACTTTTTCAAGATCAAATATCCTAAAAAATAGATCGAATTTTTGGATTTCGAATTTTCAGAAATACTGCACACACATCTAACATGACTACTATACATCATAGTAGGACTAGGACACTTCTTGTTTGTATCACACAAATTAAAATGTACGCATAGTAGTAGTGGGACATAATTAAGTATGAAGAGGACTGCCAAATAGTGAGTAGCTTACATGAAGTTGATAATTACACTCTAATTTTAAAGAATATAATGTTTCTTTGAAATTTGAATGTCATTCATTCATATATACGAAGTATTTCCGTGGTACTAGCAGTAACACATTGCTAATTTGAGTTAAGACATGGTCTAGTTGTGAGAGCATGTCTTTAATTTACACACTCAATATTTTAGTGATCCATGATGTTAAGACTATTGCGTGGACCCACTTTAATTCGATGACCTTCGTGTACAACAACGCTAATGCATGAAATGATTGATTAACATATTTTTAGTCCGACGACAATTAGAGTTGATTTGAGTGATTATGATATTAAACTTTAAGGGAGTGCTGTGATTGGTATTGAAAATGGAAAAAATCTAATCGAAAGAGATCTTAAATTTTTTTTAAACATATTTTCACAAGAACGATTAATACACGCGCCTCTTCAATTGAAATTTAGCGTTAGTTGATATATACATAGTATATAGTTAAAATTTAAGATATGAAGAGTGTAAATATAATTACTGTATGTATACAATAATACTTATATATCTCGTGTATGATGTTGTTGTTTTTTTGGTATACTACAAGGAGTTCTCTCGTTTTTGGCGAGTGGACTAATCTTCTGCTAGAGTTTACACGAGTAACTCAATGGATAGCATCCCTCCTATCTAGCTAGAATTTGTCTATTCCCTAAGCTCGAACCACGAGATCTTAGTTAAGAAACTTGCAACCCTAACAAACCACTCAAGTCAACTCTGGTTGGTTATGATTATCGTTATTAAGAGAGGTAATATAGCATCATGTATAACTTTTTTAAGATACATAAATTTTCAAATCAATTCTTTGTAAAGTTCTAGTTAATTAAGTACTCAATATATTGGAGTATTATAAATCTTCTATTGAGAAAAATATTTAATTATTCGAAATTCGTGCAAATTTGTATAAACTCAAATCAATATGACTATTGAAAGGTCGTTTTCATGATATATATCGCATGCAATAATAATTAGTTAGAAACTTTGAATTCTTCCCGAATATTCTTGAATTTGTCAAAGATGTAAACTTTCTATGATAATTGCAATATTATGCCATTCTTGTTTCTTCATTCTTCCTTCAATCAAACAATTGTGCCTATTAAAACGTACCCTATTAAACTTTGAGTTGAAATGTTGAATATTCTTTAATTGCCTCACATAAAAGAAGGCTAATAAAGAAAAGTGCTTAATAAGGAGATTTATAAGGGGAAAGCAAAATGATAATGAAAATGAAACTATTCTTAAGAGTTAAGTAAATTCTTTACTTGTATGATTGTATCATCCATTATGTGGTTTATGAGACGTATTCTTAGCTTGATTCCCTTCTATGCAAGTATAGTATTACAACTACTTTTTCGGCACAAAAACATACAGTTTATACCTTACACTGGATCAGATGGATCGGAGCATAGACAATGCAAGTTCATATCGTATACGTTGAGCGTAAATTCTCGTCTAGACCTCATATTACCTTACAATGTGTACACATGAACATACATTTATGTCCCGTAACATGCATGAAACATAAAGTTACATCGGATAATAATTATAGAAAGTGTCCATTAAAGCATACACACATTGAAATTCATATTTTTGGGTGCATGAATTATCACAAAGGACGACAGTAGTGTACGTAAGTGAACGAAAAATAAATAAATATTTTTTATTTTAGATATCAACTATCAAGGATTACCCGTATTGATAACTACGATTATGCATCATTGAAATAAATCTAATCACTTCACACGGAGAGTCTTTTAGGTATATATTCTCGAGAATTTAAAACTATAATACTAATATATTTTCTGTTATATTTTAATGGAAATACTTGAATATCTTTAATCTTCTCTCAAATAATATTAAGTGTTGTCAATAATATGTAATCGAGGGAGTACGTAAAATATTTGTAGCTTAAAACGAAATTTCCTGTGATACTACTCCTGGTAGTTGCAGACCAATTGGCATATGTTGTTGGAACATGCTAAATATTACACTACTGCAAACCTCCTGATTATTTCTAACAAACAATGCTTAACAAATACCTAAACAAGCAATATATAATTTTTTGTGGTTCACAAGATAAAATCATATATTAACCAATATTTTTTTACTTAATGAATGATTATGACATAATACATTGGCAAATTAAATTAAATAATTAGGATATTTAAATCTTAGAGATATTAATAATTACTTCGTGTATATATAGCTTACTATCGTATGATTTAATTTTATGAACATTAATGTTTGTCACATAAATAATAACAACAATTTTTTTTTATGATAATAATTAAAAAATGATGTTCAAAGATTATAATCGCTTTCCAAAATTGATGTATTTCTCTGACAAATCAAAAACGACAAAAATGAAATAATTGGTTGAATAGTATGTATGAGCAAAGAGGAGGACGGTTTACATTTTTATGTACCCTTATTAGGAACTTAATAATATGTAAGATTTTTGACATCAATAAATAGATGAACATTTGTGGCTAATTTACACAAAATAATAATAATAATATTAATATTTTTTGGATGTATATATAAGAATGACTTAACATGCAGTGACGAAATAAGTATGGTACGTACCTCGACGTTATATAATTGAGAAAGAGGTGATAACTCAGCGGAGTACCACTTCTTATTTCTCGGAATAATTGCAATGTCTTGGGTTTGAATCCTCACCCAATAATATGTTTGGATTTCTTAAGGCTTTAGCTTGTACTCAGTCAATGTGCTAATGTGTCTGCACGATATTGTCTTACCTAATTTTAATGAAGGCTTGAGATCGAGCTTGTGTATTGTAGGCTATTGATCGAATTTAATTTATCATTCTTATACTTCGTACTCCGTATAACATCTACTTACCTTAACTCGCATGTATATACTTACTTGGTTACTCTATTTTAAAAAGATCGCAATAAATTAAAGCTAGTACTGAGTATTTTTTTTTTTTTGAGATATACAAAATATTATTTATTTTAGTTTTTTTAAAAAACGGAGGAAGTAAAAATAATTCTCCATGCGTCCGTAGACCACGTTTGTATTTACTGACATCATAGTAAATATAAATCTCAAGTTACAAATTAAAATCATGCAAGACATTTATCATTTGACCATTAAGGTGAGAATGCATTGGACATTTGCTCTGTTTTTTCTGTTCATCATGTTTGTGCAAGCCAAAGTTCCATCCCCATGCAAGTCCATTGTATTTTTTTAAAATTACAAACTTCTTACAAATTTAATTGTGTGTGCTTGTGAATGCGTGATGTTTAAGTACTAGGTCCAAAAAACATTGTATTGAGTACAAGATCCAAACGACAAGATTTCGATACGTGTCAAGTTACCTAACTAAACTATTCCGTAGTTAATAGATCATTTGAAGGCATCAACGAGTTCAAATTAACACGTTTAATCTAATGTTTTTTGTAAAAGTTTTAACCTAAACAAAACTTTATTTTTATATAAAAAATGTGCGTGATTTAATAATAAAGTTGGAGGTTAGAGATGCAAATGCTCATAAGTCATAATAAGCATGTAAAAAAGTTTTGGATTTGAAAAGTGTGATAAGAGAATTTGTCTAGTAGGATAATTTAATGTTAAGAACTACTCTGTAGTAGCTAACTATTCTACAACTATATCAATTATATTAGTAATTTATTAGGGTGAGAGTGAAGGAAACTCAGTTGTTAAAGCTTCATTCTCGATTTCAGGAGATCCTGAGTTCGATTCTCACCACCGCCGTTGTGGCTCTCTTAACACCAAAATAAATAAGGTTCGATTCTCACCACCGTCGTTGAGCTCTCTTAACAGTTAACACCAAAATAAATAAATAATTAGATTAGTGGTAATTGAGTTGAACTTCATAGGTGTAAACTACATATTCAATCTTCTACACAACAACAATTCAAAGGAGTTTGAAACATAACCAGTACCACTAAGGGTTAAACAAATGATCGTACCAGTAAATCTAATACGAAGTACAATATATTCATACTAGATTGTTTTGCACGCGATGCGTGCTTTGTTATGTAAATTTCAAAATGATTTAAAATGAAAATTTCAAGTTAGGAAATTTTTTTAGCATTTTTTTTTCAAATTTTTGATATTTGATGAATCTTTCTATTTTCTTGCTAATTAATAGCTCATTTTTACAAAAAATAAATAAATTATGGAACTTACTTTTATTGTTTTGCACGCGATACATGCTTTGTTATGTAAATTTCAAAAATGCTTAAAATGAAAATTTTAAGTTAGGAAATTATTTTACCATTTTTTCAAGTTTTTTATATATTTGATTAATCTTTCTATTTTCTTTGTTAATTAATTAGCTCATTTATTTTAAAAAAAATTAAACTATTAGTATGTAAGTGGTGTTTTGAAATTTTTAGGTGGATATCCACTTTTTTTCATATTAGAAAGAGTCAAGGTATTTTTTTTTCAATTTAGTATTAATTGATGCATATAATTTTAATTTGTTTTTTTAGTGAAATTTTTTTGCATGTACCTTATTACTTTCATTAAGGGTATTACGTATTTTGAGAGGGGGACACCATCTTCCTCCCCCTTCTCTTATATAATAGAGATTTGTTAGCAAAAATTAAATGAGGAAGAAAATAAAGATATAAATAAGTGAATATTTTTTCCCTTTAAAATTCAAACAAGAAAAATATTTTTTTAAGCTATAGTAATACGGAATAATATTTACTTATAATAGAAAATTAACCAATTGATAGATAAAAGGAAAATAACATCAAGTCATCAGCAATATCTTCAATATTTCCATCTATTACATAAGGGACATTCCTTAATTACCCCTACATATGAAAAAATAACTCAAAAGCAACACATAAACATTCCTAAAATACTTTTAATCATCTATAATCAATACATATAAGTATAGGAATTAATCTATATATGATGATTTACCTACTATCAATAAACATCAACCAATCACAATAAGACAAAATTTTAAAATAAAACTCTATAATCAGCAATTACAATTCAAAATTCAATCAATAATTACAATAAAAAAAATTGATTCATGAAAGAGAAAAATCAAAAATTTTAGAAAGAAAAAAATAACAATTACAATTCATTTCTATCATAAGAGCACTCACAATAGAGAGCAAATTTGCTCAAATAGTAAAAGTTGAGCAAAAATAGAGAGCAAAGTTGTCATACTAGTGAGCTAATTAACACTTACAATTGAGCAAGAAAGGAAATGAGCAAATGTTGAGCAAATAAAAGTTGCTACAGTACCGCGGGCCCGCAATTAGTATTTCCGTTTAAAGCATTTTTCGGCTATTAAAAAATTAGAAATTACCAACGTTCTATTTTTTTTCCCTCTTTAAATTGACACCCATTTTGCTATACTTTTACCCACTTTGAAAAATCACAAAAATCTCTAAAATTTAAGAATTATTATATAAAAATAGTAGAGGGAGGAGTTTTTTTTGATCATTGTTGTGAAGCAAAAGTAAAACTTGAGGAAAATTGGGTGGAAGGAGAGAGAAAGTAGGAGAGAGAGTGGTGAGAATTTTTTTTTGCTCATTATTGCTAGTGCTCTAAATGAAATCAATAAAAAATTTGAAATATCAACACGTCAATACATGTTTTATTACTAAATAAAATTATTTAATTTAATGTTGTCGCAACAAATGCGTGCATTAAAGAGCTAGTTAACTAATAAAAAACTTCAAAACTCCCACCCAAATTGATGTCCAATTTACAAGTGTTAAAAACTCACTATCAACAAAGTGAAAATAATATATTCAAGATATCAAAATCATAACAAGGATTGTTTACTTCAACTTAATTTCAATTCTGTCCAATTTTAACTCTACTCAATTCAATTAATTTCAGTGAATATAAACGGACACTAACAGTAATCTAAAAATATCCCTAAATAACAAACTCTTCAAATCTTCAATCTTCCTTAACAAAGAAGTGAAAAGAAGAACGAAGCTCACAATTCAAATACAACTGTTAGTAGCACAACAGCAAACAAAATACGTGTTGTACTGCATCAGAATAAATTCGAAACCGCGTTAAAAAAAATTAAAATAAAAAATTAGGTTTAATTAAGATTTTACAGTATTATTTTTTTGCATCACCATTATTATGAATTCAACACTGATTTCAGAAATCGCATTGACATGGTCTTCTTTCTCTCTCCTCTGTAAAAAAAATTGATTTTCTTTTTCCCCTTTTCTCCTGTTTCGTTCTGTTTTCCACTGCTGCTGATATAAAACACCCCACTTTCTTCTCTCACTCTCTCTCTTAAAAACTCTTCTCGAGTTCTTCTTTCCTTGTTCTTCTACTTTCTCTCTCTTAAAACCCTTTTTATTTTCCCTTTTTACCCTCAAATCAAAAGAAAGAAGATTAAAGATTATAGTCGTTCGTTTTCATAGTCATCAATGGCGGTCCATCACAGGTGGAACGTCGTCGTTTAAC